>VUQK01020143.1:3308-17796 GCA_015106715.1 Bujurquina vittata
GTTCAGGGTGATGAGCTGTGTTTGATTTTGGCTTCCTCTGACCAGAGCACCTTCTTCCACATGTTTGCTGTGTCTCCCAGGTGGCTTGTGGCAAACTTTAAATGAGTCTTTTTATGGATATCTTTGAGAAATGGCTTTCTTCCTGCCACTCTTCCATAAAGGCCAGATTTGTGCCGTGTACCACTGATTGTTGTCCTGTGGACAGACTCTCCCACCTCAGCTGTAGATCTCTACAGTTCATCCAGAGTGATCATGGGCCTCTTGGCTGCATCTCTGATCAGTCTTCTCCTTGTTCCAGATGAAGGTTTAGAGGGACGGCCGGGTCTTGGTAGATTTGCAGTGGTCTGATGCTCCTTCCATTTCAATATGATTGCTTGGACAGTGCTCCTTCAGATGTTTAAAGCTTGGGAAATCTTTTTGTATCCAAATCCAGCTTCAAACATCTCCACAACAGCATCTGGGACCTGCCTGCTGTGTTCCTTGGTCTTCATGATGCTCTTTGAACAGAACCCTGAGACTCTCACAGAGCAGGTGCATTTATACAGACACTTGATTACACACATTATCACCATCAGTCATTTGGGACCACATTGATCATTCAGAGATCCTCACTGAACTTCTGCAGTGAGTTTGCTACAGTGAAAGGAAAGGGGCCCAAAAATATTGCACGCCCCACTTTTCAGTTGATTCTTCACAAAAAATTAAAATGTATATCTTTATGTTTGAAGCCTGAAATGTGGCAAAAGGTTGAAAAGTTCAATACTTTCACAAGGCGCTGTATATGAACCAACCTATGGACCGGTTCTTATATACTGTAGGACTTTTCTACCCTACTTTAAGCACTCAAAGTGCTTTATACATTCAAGCGCACACATTTATACTCCTACAGTTGCAGCAGAGAGCAACTTGGGGTTCAGCGTCTTGCCCAAGGATACTTTAACATGCAGACTGGAGCAGCCAGGGATCAAAACCATCAACCTTCCTAAGCTAAAGCCACCCTACAAATGGTTGAGCCCAGGAGCCTTTTTGTGTTTCTGTCTAATAAACCTTTTGCATCAAAACCTGCTCATTTCCAGTAGCTTTTTTTTTGAAAATCTGGTTTTAAGATCAGCACAAAAAGTCAGTGTCACTGGCTGATATGACTCATTCACATGGTTTGAAAGGAGGAGCTAAGGTGGTGGTGGGTTTAAAAGCAAGTTGTAGATACATAACTGAGCAGGCTAGAGCAGCTCGCAGGCTATATCTGTTTTTCCCTGATAGCATCTTTTCATTGAATAAAATCACATATCCTTATTTTGCATTACATAAAATAACGTGTTTATACCAACTTGGCAACTTTGTCGCTAGATTTAGCGGCTTTTCAGACTCCCGCAGTAACTTTTTTTTTTCAAAAAGTGTCCAGCAACAAATTTATCAACTTTTTATGATGACTTCGGTGACTTTTAGACTTTTGGAGGTAGATCTGCAGCTAGTTTAAATTGCTGCTGCGCCACTTTTGACGGGAACTGGAAAAAGAGAAGACATGACCTCTGTCCTGGCCTCACTTCACTGGTTGCATGTATCTTTGCACAATCTTGCCCCGCCATGCCCTCTGAACTTCTTCACCTCTTCATACCTTTTCGGTAAGCTGATCCTAAAGGTACCAAAATCAAGAAGGAAGCTCAGAGGGCACAGGGCTTTCTTCATCATTGCCCCTATAAACTATGGAATAACTTGCTTTTGCATGTTAGAGAGGCCCCTTCACTGTCCACTTTTAAAGTTTGTCTTAAAACCTCTCTTTTCCTTGGCTTTTGACCCCAGCAAGGCCTGGTTTTAAACTATGTTTTTAAACCTCTGAAGTTCCATAATTGTATTTATTCATTTTATGTTTTAATGTACAGCACTTTGTTTCAGCTGTGGTTGTTTTAAAGTGCTTTGTAGATGAAGATTGTATAGTACGGTATGGTGTGGTACAGAGTACAGTTCAGTAATATCAGTGTGTCGTGAGGGTAGCTTACTGTAATAGCTTTGCTCTCCAGGTCACTGCCTCCAGCAATGCTGAAGCCCAATCCAGTCCCCTCCTCTTTATGAAGAATCACAACATGGATGTTCACCAGTTGCTATGGAAAGAAAGACGTCGCTTTACTTGAGCGCTATTCTTTTTCCTTTTTGCTGTTTTGATGGGCCTTTAAGCAGTCTCTTCCTAAACCATTCTTCTAAATGTAACATTGTTGTTTAATCAATACAGCACAGCACACACATCTATAAACTGAAACACACACATTGATCTCAGTGTGCTCAGTACAGAGCAGATGTTAGAGTTAGAGCTGTTACTGAGATTTGACCATGATATGGCTCATATTTGCCATACACCCAAAATGAGCACAAAACACACAAATTACAAGACCTGCATGGCAGACCACATAATTCAAATTCTCTTTCTCATTATAAATTATTAATCATTATCACTCTATCACTGCAAAACTCAACAAGTTATTCCAGTTATTATTCTGTGCTTAGATTCAAATTTGCTTTTCTAGTTAAATTTCATTTTTTAGAGCGCGTTTGCTTAGTTGAATTTTGAGTTTTTGGGGTTTTTTTTAATATTAAATTTCAGTTCAGTTTTTATTAGATTCATAGCCTGCAGAATTTTAATAATAATGTGTATGGTGTGCATCAGACAGAGACTGGCTCTAGTTTCACTTTTTTGAGTGTGTGTGTTTGTTTTGGTTTAGTTTTCGGTTAGCTACAATATCCAACACTATGTTATTGGAATCTGCTAAATTATTACACTGCAAAAGTATTTAGTGCATGCAAGATATTGCATACAGTACCAGTCAAAAGTTTGGATATAGAAAGATCCGTCACCAGGGGGCAACAAAATGAATCCTCAGTAATCTGATGGTATTTCTCAGCGTGCCTCATAGTCTGAGAAAGCCTTTCATTGGGGTAGTTTAATATTTAGAGTTTCATTATTTTATTTATTTATGTTTTTTATTTAACTACATAGAACAACCTGATAATGCGTACATCACATTAATAATTATATCTTAACAAAATTATCCTTTAAATATGTACTTGACTGGTGTTTTATATGTCCCTTTTTCTGTCTTACTGACCGCTCAAGGTACATTCACCTTTTTACACATATATATGTAGCACCGTATCCTGGGCATGTAAGCACCATATCTACCTTGTATCTACATCTGCAGGCAATTTTAGAAGTGCCAATAAATCTAAAAATCCTATTTATGGAATGTGGGAGAAAACAGCTCCCCCTCTGGACAGATCCCTGCTAGGTAGCAATAGGTACAATAATTCTGTATCTGCAATAGTGCAAATGTAGAAAAGGTAAAGTGTAGCACCAAGTATATGTTTGTAGTATGTGCTTTGAGTGGAATACATGTAGTATATTTCCCATGGAAATGCACAAACATGGGCCTGTGTACACATATTCATAGACTTGAGCTGGGAATGTTGAACCTTAACATATTATTGCATAGTTCTGTCAAATTTTGCCACTTAATCCACACACAGTGTTTCATTTTCTCTCATTTCAGCAATGACATTGTCTCCTGATATGAAATGATACGAAGGTGAATAAGTATGAAAATAAACTAAAGAGTTTTCTGAGGATATGTGTGTTGTTAATGTCTTGCTATTAACAGTTCAAAATTGAAAGAAAAAGTTTAACAACTGAGTAAGGGATGTTGGTTTTGTTTCCAATATTCAGAACTAACATTTTTAGAACTAAAGTGCGTGGACTGCTTTCTATGCGAGAGGGATTTATTCATATCAATCTCAACCGCATAAGTCTGTGGGGACAAGTACATGAGTGCTCTTCATCCACCAAGCGGATACTCTATTCTAAATAATGTAACTAGCTACAGTCGGTGAGACAGCAATAAACACTGGGAAGGTGAATGTACCTTCACTGTCACTACGTCTGACAGTTTTCTGGAGTTTGTTCTGAGTAGCCACGCATCAGAGCTGATACACACTCTGGTGAATGCAACGTGGGGGTGAGCATCATGGCCAGGGATACTTTGGCATGCAGACTGGAGCAGCCAGGGATCAAACCACCAACCTTCTCATTAGTAGATGACCTGCTCTACCTCTTGAGCTACAGCCACACCTGTCTTTCAGTAAAAGCAGGCCTTGGATAAAATTCAGGATTAATAAATAGTTAATCGCAGCAGATGACTGCCCCTCCCTGAGCCTGGTGCTGCTGGAGGTTTCTTCCTGTTAAAAGGGAGTTTTTCCTTCCCACCGTCGCCAAGTGCTTGCTCATAGGGGGTCGTATTGACTGTTGGGTTTTCTCTGCAGTATTGTAGTGTCTTTACCTGCAATACAAAGCGCCTTGAGGCGACTATTTGTTGTGAATTGGCGCTGTATAAATAAAATTGATTTGATTTGATTTGATTAAAAACCAATGACCTCCAAAACCTCTCTACTTCCTTGTCATTCAGTCACAACCTGTTGATTTCTCCATTTAACCGAGAGAGGGACCCTATACCTCCAACCAGAGTTCATCATCACAGACTCAGAGCATGTTGGAGGGCTCAGATATCGAGTCATTCTGCTGAACTATGACACCATGACGGTGTGTTTGGGAGTGAGGAGACTTGCTGTTCTCATGATCTTTCCTGCAGCTTTAATCAGAATAAAAATGTATTGTTCAATTTCCAAATCTACTGCTGATGCCATACTATGAAATGGACTCTGTAGTAGTACTATAAATAATTGACATAATATTGCAGCAGACACTGAAAACACAGTTTGATAACTTGCATGTAAATGAGTTTGTTTGTTTTTTTACCTTCAGTGTTTCTTCATCTAAAGCCTTTACTTCCTCAATCATCCTCTGAACTTCCTGTGAAGGGATGGCTGAGATAACAGAGTGAGCAGAAGCAGAAGCAGCCTCGTTGTGAAAGCCGCCTTCTCCTTGTTCAATTGTGCACTCGCTCAGTGTGGCTAGGCTGTGTTTAAGGAGACAGAAACACATTAGACCCAGGTGTGTAACTCACCTTTGTCTGTGCAAAACTATACATATACAACAGTGATAAAAAACACAATATATTTGATCGATTTTGTCTTTAATCACTGTTGTCCACTCTCACTTTTTATTTATTGTAGATTGCACTATTTTCTTGCTGCTGTGACGTAATATTTTCCCTTTGGGGATCAATAAAGTATCTCTTCATTCTCAGTCATCCATGCTATTCTCTGTAGTTTGAAAAAAAAGGCAACTGGACTTCTTTCAGTTTCTAAACTTGAAGACATTTCACCTCTTAAAGAACAGGTGAAACATCTTCAAGAAACTCTTAACATCTCACCTGACAGAGAAAGCTCTGTCTGAAGTGTCCAAGTCTGGCTCAGACTCCTGCTGGTTATTAGCGTCCAGTGAAGAGGTGTCCTGCACGTTTGTGGAGCAAGGTTTAACATGGCTGGAGGTGGGCAGAGAGAGCATCAACGCTTGTGAAACCTGGAACAAAAACACACAACATCAGACGGCCACAGATTTAAAATCCGGTTCTTTTTGTGGGGAAACGCACAAAAACAGTTAAACTGGAAAATTCAACAAATAGACTGTGAATATGTAGAAAATTATTTTAACGAACAAAACAGGAAGTAAATTCTTCTGCACAGCACTTGTGTTCTCATTGTGTGTGCATTGTGAATGTTGAGTTTTCAAAATATGCAAATTCAGTACATCTCTCATATCACTGCATACACATAAAAGCTGCCACCCACTGTTTAGATGTTAGATTCAACTCATTGTGCACACAACGAAATGATGGTTCCAGATCGCTCATCCACAGATGAGCATCTGTGGTCATGCAGCCAGAGACCGGTGCTACCGTTAGGCAATGTGCTTTAAGTGGCTCGAACCTGGAACCCTCCCGCTGCAAGGCGAGCGCCTTACCCACTGCGCCACTGCCACTGCACAGGTTAGTGCCACTACTAACTTTTTCTTTCCAGTTTTAAAATGAGTTCAATTAAAAAACAGACACGCGTCTCTGTCATGAAACATACTCAGTAATGAGGGCACGAAGCTGCCACGCCTCCCAGGCTCCAGAGGCAGACAGATGGACCCAGGGGCCCCAGGCCTTCCACAGAGGACCTGAGGCTACACATCCCGATGGTAACCGGGTGCATGTGGAGGAAGGCGAGACCCCAAACGGAGCTCCCATGGCAAGAGCCCCAGAGAGCCAGATGGAATGAGCAGCCCACACCAGAACCAACAGGCACCCACATCCTAGGGGAAGCAGCAGCGCTGAGCGGTAGGGAGGGGTAACTCCCACTCTCCACAACCATGTCCCACATGGGCCAAGGCAATTCTGGCAGACCATCAGGCTACTCAGAAGAGGAAAGCAGTGCTATACTCACACGGTGGATAGAGCACGTGGGGCACTGCTGACTTCAAATGACGCTATAGTCAGGTGGTGGAAAGAATACTTAGAGGACTTCCTTAATCTCACTGACACGCCTTCTGTAGTAGAAGCAGAGTCTGGGGATGAGAAGGACGACTTGCCCATCACTGGGGGTCACTAAGGTGGTCAAACAACTCCTTGGTCGCAGGGTCCCTGGAGCCTGACGCCTCTGCAGTGTCAGGCTTGAGAATCTCATCTCTGCTTTTTGCAGATGATGCTGACCTGTTGGCTTCATCAGGTGGTGGCCTCCAGCTTGCACTGGAATGGTTTGCAACCAAGTGTGAAGCAGCTAGTATGAGAATTAGCACCTCCAAGTCTGAGGCCATGGTCCTCAGCTGTAAAAGGGTGGAGTTCCCACTCTGGCTTACGGACAATTGCTGCCCCACGTGGAGGAGTTTAAGTATCTCAGGGTCTGACAGATGGATTAAAGCTGCATCTGCAATGATACGGATAGTGCACTAGCCCATCATGGTGAGCTCAGAGTGCTACTCCTCCACATCGAAAGGAGCCAGCTGAGGTGGCTCAGGCATCTGACTAGGATGCCTCTTGGGCACCTCTTGGGTGAGGTGTTCCAGGCATGTCCTAGCAGGAGGAGGCCCCAGGGCAGACCCAGGACACGCCAGAGAGATTATATCTCTCAGCTGGAATGGGAAAGCTTCAGTGTTCTCCCGGGTAAGCTGGAGGTGGCTGGGGAGAGAGATTTCTGGGCTTCAGCCATGAAAAATGGATGGAGGGATAGGTTGTCATGCTAAACGTGCATTGATAATGCTGATATTTAAATATGAAATATTGTGTCAGTACTGCTCATATCACAGTATTACAAATACTTCTGAAATCATTACAGTTTCAGTTGCAGACTCTTGCCACCTGCATGCACTGTATTCATTAATATTAATTTGCCAAAAAAGCAAATAGAATAAAAGTTATAGATGAATGGGACTAATTATAGTTTTTATTTTCTGACTATGGGATGTTACAGTAATGCTGAAGTTTCTTAACCACAATAATGTATGAAAAGGGTGCTATCATCACAACCCTAACAAAATAACTCAAGACGTATATTGACTTAAAGTGTTACTTTTGACTTTAGTTTTATTTTGAGTCTCCTTTCTTGTAATTATCATGGAAAAACATAACTGATAATGGGCCAAGAAACACAACATTAAACGATCAGACAAGTTGGAAACAAAACTTTCAGGCCAAGGAAATCTTATTACTAAACAAGGAAGTGAAATTCATCAGGTTCAGGACATTGCTTGAGGAATGATGCGGGGGGGGTATGACTGGATAGCTTTGAAAATTTCATCCTAAATTTTGGGGTTTAAATTGCTGTCTGCAATATAAAGCAGTGAATTAATTAAAGCATTAACTATTTAATATCTCAAAGCAGGAATCAAGGCGATCGTTTTTGTTTTTTTAATATATTTTATAACAGTTTTGATCTGAGCATGCTCAGTTTGACGCACAGATTTCCTGTGCAATAAAGAATGCTTGTATGGAAGCTGTGCTTGTGTAGAAATCACTTGTTAGACTGCTTATATATCAATATAAGTTATGACTGCCCTTAAAATAATGTTTGGGATGGATATTATTATTGGCATGGCAGCA
Organism: Bujurquina vittata; assembly: GCA_015106715.1. Classification (NCBI taxonomy): domain Eukaryota; kingdom Metazoa; phylum Chordata; class Actinopteri; order Cichliformes; family Cichlidae; genus Bujurquina; species Bujurquina vittata. Next base: position 11,330 of record VUQK01020143.1, read on the forward strand.
GGTATTACTGTAGATATTCCTACAAATTTACATTTCCATAAGAATCATTTTATAAATGCATGAGTCTGTAAAACAAAAAAGTATTTTTATCATCTCGGGAGTCGAGGCCCTCAGCAAATTGAGCACATTGTTAGTTGCAGCAGGTCATTCAGGAAGATCTCCAAGCTAGCCGATATAAGTCTATTGCTCAACTGGGAGCTTCTGAACTCGTGTTTTCAGTGTTTTTCCACTCTTACCACTCAGGTCGTTTTGGACCACAGCCTCATTTAATCATCCAGTACTTTCTCTTGTAAGCTTTATGCACTTTATCTGACATCCCTGGCCAATTTAGAATGATCAGTTAAGCTAAGATGCATGTCTTTCCACCGTGGGAGGAAGGAAATCCACACTGGCACATGGAGGACATTCAAACTCCATAAAGCAAGACCCTGCCTCAATTCCTCCATTTCATCTATCCAACTTGTTACTGCTACTCTGTTCTAAGAGGAGGTTTTGCTGCCATGATCTTTTTTGTTTGCTTTGCTTTTGGCATTCCATTGGTGCACGTTAAAGGGCACATGAGGCAGTCCGCAGATGCTTGTGGAAGGGTAGGCAGGTCCCAGAAGGGACCCATATGGTCAAATATAAATGACCACAGTTGGGATAATCTACTTTTTAGTAAAGCTCTAAGACAAATCCAAACAAGCAAAAATAAAATACGTTTGGGAATATTCAGGATCAGTTGTATCAAATAAACACGGTACTTACTCCGTGTGTGACAGATTACCTGGTTACTGAAGGTAATTATTTTCCCTAAGCTGTCACTCTCTGGGCTGCTCAGGGAGTTACTCTCTGTGGCTGAAGCTGCACTCCGAGTTGTCCTCAACGGCCTTCCGTCCCCCTCCGTCCTGTCCGAAGTATCTTGATCTTCATTTTGATTGGACTTCATAGATGTTTCAGGACAATGGATGCTAGACCCACTGAGATCCACTCTTTCTAGCTCAGACTCGAGACCTGACAAGACTTTGCTGTTGTCATGCATTGGAGTGGAATGACTATCATTTATCCCTGAGTCCAGATCGGCGTTGATGGTCTCAGAGCACGGGGGATCAGTGGGGGACTGGCTGAGTGGAGGTTCATCTTCAGAGGACTTGGCTTCATCTGTGACTGAGGGGATGACCGAGGGTGCAGCAGAGACGGATATGTTGACTTCCTCCTGAACAGGTGCTGATTCCTTTGACTGGATCTCTCTGGGGAATTCAGGTTTGTTCTTCCCGTTATCTCCATGCGAGGCAGAATAGGAGGAGCGAGGGCTTCTGGATCCCTTCTCTACTGCAGAGTTGGGGGCAGCAGGAGCCACCGGCCTTCTGTTGCTCCCCTTCTCTGGACTTTCTGAACTGGAGAAGGTCTCAAAAGAGTGAATCTTTTGCTTGATTGATGGTTTGGCCTCAGATGATGCAGATCTGATAGCAAAGCTTCTGCTGAAGCCTGGATCAGGTCTTTGTTCTGATTGTTTAGCTTGCTTCTTCTGGTCTTGCTCATCCTTAATTTTCTTCAGACTCTGGCGAAACCAGGCAGGTTTGGGGGCCACGGGAGGCCCCTTCTTTAATTCAGACAACGTTTCAGGTATGTCTTCAGGAGTCACACTGCATGATGAAGTCACATTTGTGGCTGTGCCATTGACTTCAGGGGTGCTCTCTTCATCACTCATGGCAGCAGAAAGGCGGTGGATGCTAGGAGGAACTGCACGGTCTGTGGCGATTCTCGGGCAGAGAGAGCTCCTCTCTTTGGCTGTGAGCAGTGCACAACTGATGGATTATCTGTAAAGACGACACAGACAAAAGCACAAGAGTTTATGACGTGTGTTTGACACATAAACCTTAGATTTAAAATGTTATAATCTAAGCCTGAGGCAGAAGAATGAAGGATGCCAAATCAAGTCAAAGATCCCTGAAATAATGCTCTCTGGGAACCTCACAGTTGATGGACTTTCTTATGATCCTATGATGAAATGGAAAACACTTCATTTGAAGTGTAATATCTAGTGTCTGAAATTTTATCTATGTAGCATGTGGCTATAATGAAACCCAAGGTTATGGCTAATGCTATAGGGGCTCCAGGTGACCTACAGGATGTTAAGCAGCTAAGCCGAGTTCAGGATTACGTGATGTGTTTGTTTTCATCCTGGATTGAACAGAATGACGTTGGACCCCCTTACAGAGGGTCCATGGAATGAGTTGTTCTCGTTCATTCGTTACTCCACCTTGAAAATGAAAGCAGCATCCCTAAAGCTGCAAACAAAACTTGAACTTCCCCATTTGTGCTGCTCACTGACTATTTTAGTGCAACGTTAGTCAGTTATTGGGAGCATTGCTGCAGCCACAGTCATACCCTGTATTATGAACTATACTGACACATGTCCAGTCTTAACGAGGAAATGGAAACTTGTTTACGTGCTGATTGAATGCTAATCGCCACAGTATGAGGCTGAGTTTACTGTTACATTTTTGGAACAATTACACATCATTTTGTCCCAGAGTTGCATTTGTGCGCTTAAGTGAAGGTAACAGCAGCTTGTCTCCTACCTGTGTGTCGTCTGTTGTTGGCGCACACCACAATGTCTGGATGAGCGAAATCTTTGCGCCCTTCGAATATTCACAGTCTTCTTCCTGCTACACAAACAGGAAGCATTGTATCACAAGAACTTCTCTAGCAGCAACCACAAAGATGTGCAATAATGTACCCTGCTTCCGCTCAGACGTTCAGCTGAGCAACTGTTACTTTGAGTTATTACACACAAACCCACACAATAAATGCATTATTAAAACAAAATTATAATCCCCTTTAACTGCAAACATACTATAGCTGTCATGCAGTCTTGTCATGATAATGTCCTTGTTGATCTCAAGAGCTTGAAAGATGCAACTGGACTTCTTTAAGTTCTTGAAGACATTTCACCTCTCATTCAAGACAACCTCATGGAGACTTTCTTAATAAATGGTTGTAAGCTGCAACCAATGGCTTAATTAATTTGATGTATTGATTTCCCATAGTGTAACCTAACAGGCAACTTCTAAGTTGCACTATGGGAAAGTGCTATTATATACTACATTACATTACAGGGGCAGCTATGGTTGAGGTGTTAGAGGACTTGTGCACCTGGGGAAGCCTGAAATGAAGCCATACTTCCCCATCCTCCGCAGAGCACCGGGAGCTGAAGACAGATACCAACCAGCAGCTTGTGCATGGCACTCAAAGAAGAGCAGATAAAAGACCCTCTGACTAGAAGACACAGGCAGCTGCAAGTGGATCTCTTTTACAGCTTCTAGTCCTTGCTTTGGGCTTTTAGAGAGGGGCAAAAGGGCTCCATCCATTCACTTCCACGTATCCTGTTCAGGGTGGTGGGAGCCTATCCCAGCTGACAGAGGGCGAGAGACAGGGTACACCCTGGACAGGTGACAATCCTGTCGCAGGGCCAACACAGAGAGACAGACAACCATCCACACTTAAAGTCACACCTGTGGGCAGTTTAGAGTGACCGATTAACCTGACCCCAGGAAGTGCACGTCTTTGGACTGTGGCCAGACTGAAGAGAATAACTGCACGTCTTACTCACAAATGTACAGGTATGGATGGTTCACCCATCTTGTGTGTTGCTGTTGGAAATCAGCCTAATAGTTTATGAAACATCTGCTCAGGTCCTGTTAAATTCATTTGGTTCTATTTTCTAAAGTCAGTGAATATGGAAGTAGCAGCACAGCTCAGCTGATCACACACAAACAAAAATCTACCGGCGCTCACAAAAAAGAGGCAAAAGTTATTATGTGGGTTATTTCTAAGTTTTGTAGGGTCTTACAATATGTACCTCAAAATATAAAGCACCTTGAGGTGACTGTGCCAATTAAATAGAATTGAATTGAGTAATTCTTTACCCACAAAGCACCACTACACCCAGGTTTAGGTTTTGCGCACCTGCCAAATCCCCCTTTAAGCCCTGGTTCAATCCCCATCCCCTGTAAAGTTAAAAAGTGATTGATGAATGCAGACCATTTAGTAATAGGGTTATTATTATCATCTGTATTTGCAAATGTTAATAACCACTCTAAATGGATCATAACTGAAGTCAAGCATTTCTGCTTGAAATCAGTTATTTCTGGTTACAGCATCATTTCTGGTGGCTACAGCTGATGTAAAAAAAAAACAAAACAGCTGACAGTCTCTGCATAGCGAGCGCAACACACGCGCTCGGGCGCACACACGCACACTCACAGCACAGAGCAGCGGGGGCGTGGAACAACTCGTTGCTAAATGCAGCGACAGCCGAGCTCCCAAAATGAAGCGGTGGAATCCTCAGCTCGGCGCAAGGGCGTCTCAGCAAGGCGCCACGCCTTGCGATCAACCGCTAGCTGGAACACTGATATATTCCAAAAGCAATTGGAGTTAAGAAAAAAATAATAAATACTTCAAAAAAAGTTTTGGATAAACTAAAGGATGATTTGGGAAAACAAAATTGGACAGAGGTGTATGTCAATGATGTAAACTGAGCTTGTGATGCCTTCATGGATATTTTAGGAACTTTGTACAAAAAGAACTGTGTACGAAACAATTATAATAAGAAAAATCCTATTGATAAAGCATGGATGACAAAAGGATTGAGAAATGCTTGGAAAAAAAAGAATTACTTGTATTCCTGTTTCTTGAAGTCTAGAACAAAAGAATCAGACGAGAAATACAAGAAGTACAAAAACAAATTGGTATGGATTATCAGAAAGCATAAAAAGAAATACTACAGTGATTTATTAGATAAAAGTAAAAGTGACATGAAGGCAACATGGCGAGTAATGAATGGTGTTCTGAAAAATAAAACAAAATCTAGTCTAATATTTTTTTAAGGATGATCATGAAATTTATAAACAGAATGAAATTGTAAATGAATTTAATCATTATTTTGTGAATGTTGGTCCAAGTCTCGCCGCCATGATACCAAACAGAAATGATAGTGTGGCTGACACAGTGAGGGGTTGTACCAACAGTTTTTTTCTTGATGGAACCAATAGAGAAGAAATAATGAATGTGGTAAAAACTTTTGCTGATAAAAAATCTAAAGACTGGATGGACATGGATATGACGTTTGTGAAGGAAATAATGGGTTATGTTATTGAGCCTTTCACATATATTTGTAACTTATCTTTTTTGACAGGGATATTTCCAGATAGCATGAAAGTAGCGAAGGTAATTCCTCTTTACAAGAATGGTGACAAATTTATATTTACTAACTATAGACCTATTTCCCTGTTGCCGCAGTTCTCGAAAATTTTGGAAAAATTGTTTGTTATCAGGTTGGATCGATTCATTGATAAACAAAATATTTTGAGTAAAAATCAATATGGCTTTAGAGCCAACAACTCAACATCGATGGCACTCATGGATCTAATAGAACAAATATCGACAGCTATTGATCAAAGACAATATTGTGTTAGTGTTTTTGTTGATTTAAAAAAAGCTTTTGATACCATTGATCATAGCATTTTACTAGAGAAATTGAATAAATATGGTATTAGAGGTCCAGTATTACAATGGGTATCCAGTTATCTTACCAATAGGAAACAATTTGTTCAATTAAACAATGTAAGATCCACATTTGGTGATGTTATATGTGGAGTCCCACAGGGTTCAGTGCTTGGACCAAAGTTGTTTCTTTTATACATAAATGATTTGGTGAATGTGTCAGGGTTGTTTAGATGTGTTTTGTTTGCTGATGATACTACATTTTTTTGTTTGGGCAAAGACTTAGAATGACTATTGGGAGTGATACAAACAGAATTTGCAAAAATACAAACCTGGTTTAATCATAATAAATTATCGCTAAATTTGGATAAAACAAATTATATGATATTCAGTAATCGAAAAAGAACTGTGGATGTTTCATTTAGAGTTGATGGTGTTGAGATTAGCAGAGTCAATGAGGTGAAGTTTTTGGGTGTTATTATTGATGAAAACCTGACCTGGAAGTCTCATATAAATTATTTAAGAAAAAAATTGGCAAGGTCAATTGCAGTACTATATAGGGTAAAGGAGTTATTTAATGATAAAGCACTGATTACATTGTATAATGCTATAATTGTTCCACATTTGATTTATTGTGTTGAAGTTTGGGGAAAGGCTTGTAAAACATTTACAAATTCTATTTTTATTTTGCAAAAAAGAATCATAAGAATTATTACCAAATAGCAATATAGTTATCCATCAAATACATTTTTTGATCAGTTGGGATTATTGAAGTTTTATGATTTGGTTGCATATAGGATTTTCTTGATTATGTATAGGGCACACAAAAATGTATTACCTTTGAATATTCAATCAAATTTTATTAAGAGAGAAAGTATGTATAATTTAAAGGGATTTGAAATGTTTGTAAAATTTAAAATCCAAACAAGTTTGAAAGAGAGATGTACCACTGTTCAAGGAATAAGGTTGTGGAATGATTT
>VUQK01020145.1:3305-18897 GCA_015106715.1 Bujurquina vittata
GAAAAAAAGACAAAAAATAAAAGGGAAAATGAGGAGGGGAAAATGAATGGAGTCAAACAAGCAAGGCCACAAGACAATGTTGAGAGGTGGGGTGCACTGTGGGGAAGGGGCTGAGGGAGTGACTTGCTCCTGACTGTGATGGTCAACAAAAACATGACACAAACAGCTGAACAGAATGTGGGAGCAAGGGCTCAACTGAACATACCACAACAAATGTGCGCATTATATGATTTTGGTTTAGCTTTGTTTTCTTGAAGACAACATAAGCACTTCAGGGAAATTCTGTGTGGAAAAACTTGTTTACAGTTCCAGCGTCTAGCATTAAAGAAAACGAAGTAAAACCTTGAGTACATGTCTTACCTCTACAGGAGGAGTGGCGTGGGCCAGCTCCAGGGCAAAGTTCTCTTGCACGTGATTGGAGGAGATGGTCACCAGGCTGTTTAGTGACTGGCGGCTATGGTGGCTCTGCCTGCTCCCGAGGGTGCCTCTCTCGGGTGTAGGGGAGGGTGAGGGGGAGCGTGGGTGTGCACGGACAGGTAAAGTTCCGTTGACGGTCGGGACCAGTGTGATGTCTGCTTTATGGATCTGCCTGGTGGGCTTCTTAGGGTGGTTCTGGTAGCTGTTTTCTGCCACACGACAGTTGTAGTTGTGTCTGGGGTCTTTCTTCTCACGGCTGCAGCGGGCTGTCGCAAACATCAACATAACAATGAGCAGCAGAGCACAAACTGCACCCAGAGAGATGATAACAATGAGGGAGAGATCCAGTGAGGCCTGGGTGGAGCCGGTAGGGTACAGAGGGGGGAGGATGTCCATGTTCTCCTGCAAGGAGAGCCTTAGGAGGGCTCCTGTGGACAGTGAGCTGATGCCCCTGTCCTGCACTTCCACTCTGATCTCCATTACATCCCGCGAAGCCTGCTCCAGACTGGCATTGGTTCTGAGCTCACACCGCCGGGCATCCATCACAAACAGCCCATCCTCGTTGCCACCAACGATGGCACAGCTCACCTCTCCATTGGCACCAGCATCACGGTCTGTTACTTTCAGGGCAGTGATCAGCTGACCTGGGGAGGCATACTTCCACACGGGAAGCTCAGCAGTGTGATTCCGAAGTGAGGGGGAGTGAATAACAGGCAAGTTGTCATTTTCATCCAAAACAGTAAGCAGGACGGTGGCATTGGCTGACTGCACGGGGTTTCCCCCGTCACGTGCCTGAACAGTGAAGGCGATTCGACTGACATCTTCATGGTCAAAGCTGCGCAAGGCATAGATCGCACCGTTAGAGGGGTCAATGGTGACGTAGGTGGAAATGGGGCTCCCGTGGATCAGGGTTTCTATGATGGTGTAAGTGACCTGGCCGTTGGTGCCCAGATCTGGATCTGAGGCCACCACTGTCATCAGGTAGGCTCCAGGAGAGTTGTTCTCTGATTTAAAGACCTCGTAGCGGCTCTTTTCAAAACATGGAGGATTGTCATTTTCATCCAGAACCTGAACAGTAAAATGTTTGATGGTGGAGAGGCTGGGGGAGCCCCTGTCCTCAGCTATGACCGTTAAACTGTACTCTGACCTCTTCTCCCTGTCCAGTGATACATTAGTGAGAATCATGTAGTTCTTCTCGTGGGTCTTCTGCAGCCTGAAGTGGCCATGGCCGTGCAGTCTGCATACCACCTCACCATTGAGTCCCGCATCGCTGTCATCAACACGCACCAGGGCTATGAATGTGTCCACGGGGGCCCCCTCTGAAATGTAGGCCACTTCTTCTTTGCCAGGCGTCATCAGGTTAATGTTTATCTCTGGTTTATTGTCATTCACATCCACAACTTTCACCACAATTTTGCACAGTCCAGGAATAGAATTAGGGCCCAAGTCCTGAGCCTGAACATCCAGCTCATAGGAAGCAGTGCTTTCATAGTCTACTTTTTTAATCAGAGTAATGTGGCCATTTTCTGGATTTATCTTAAAGGTTTCCAAGATCTTTGATGAGACATGACTGCTAAAAGAGTAAACTATTTTCCCATTGGTGCCCTCGTCTGGATCTGTGGCGTTTAAATCAATGATAAGAGTCCCGAGGGGAGAGGTTTCCAGCAAACTGATAATATAAGCCTGTTCGTCGAAAGCTGGGCTGTTGTCATTGGAATCAGAGATACTTATCTTAAGCAGAGTGGAGCCCGATTTGGGGGGCACACCATTATCCGAGGCAGTTAGCTGCAGCTGGTAACTGGACTGCACCTCCCGGTCCAGTTCTCTCATTACCACCAGCTCTGCGTACTTGGCCCCATCCGTCCTGGTCCTCACGTCAATCTTAAAAAAGTTATTGGGTGTCAGGGAGTAAGTGTGCAGAGAGTTCTCCCCGACATCCGCGTCCACTGCGCCATCCAACGGGACCCGCGTTCCCACTGATGCGCTCTCGGAAATCTCAATGGGGACGATGGCACGAGAGAAGTGCGGGGAGTTGTCGTTAATGTCGAGCACTTCCACCTCCACATGGAACAGCTGCAGATACTCGGTCGGCAGCGTGACCACGTCGAATTCAATTGAGCAGTTTAAGTTTTTCTCACACAGCTTCTCGCGGTCGATTTTGGTGCCAATGCTGATCTCCCCGTCTTCCTCCCGGACAGACAACAACGGTGTACTCCCCCGCTGCATAAGTCGGAAGCGAAAGGTCAGAGAACTCGGCAATTTGGACAGAATCCCGGCTACGTCCTCCTTTAACCGGGCGATAACTGTACCCACTTTCTGCTCCTCATAAACTTTGTATTTCAAAGTCTTACCGCTGGCACCGTGCGTAATCGCCACCAACAGCAGTAGTTTTAGCAGCGCCAAAGAAAATACGCTTCCTTTTGTTTGGATCTTTTTTGCCCCCATCTTCTGCGCGCACGCTGTTGCGATTACTTCCACGGAGGGAAAAGAACCGATGCCTTCTTAGAAGTCTGACATGTTAAATCCTCCGCTGTTGCCGTGTGTCCGCAAAAAGTCTGCCAAATAAAAATAAATAAATAAATAAATAACTGCATGAAATGAGATTTTTTTTTCCCTTCTCTTTCTTGAAAGAGGAGCGCGCACACACACGCAAACTGCGGCTCTCTCCGTGCAGATGGATCTGTTGCATATATCCACGGACGCCCGTCGCCTCTCCACTGCGTGCCAGCGAGTAAGTGAGAGTGTGTGTCTGGGCTAAGAAAAGGTGCAGCTTTCTCCCAGTCTGTGTGACTGAGTGAGAGAGGGAGGATAAAGGAGTCAGCGTGTGTGTGTGTGTGTGTGCGTGCGTGTTTGTGTGTGTGTGTGTGTGTGTGTGTGTGCGTGCGTGCGCGCTCGCCTTTCTTTCTTCTTGCGCTCTGCTCTGTCGCCGTTCCCGTCTCCCTCCGCCCGCCCCCACATCCAAACTGCGTCTCTTTTCCACACAAACACCCCCCCACCACCACCACCACCACCTCCCTCACTCCCTCCCCCCCGAGCCTCCTAAATCGGCCCCCTTTAAGGAAAGACTGTGGTAGCCCCGTGTCTCTCCCCCACCAGCACAGAGTATCAAAAGTGTGTCACAACAATGGGCCGGAGGAGGAATTCATTCTGGGCTCAGCCACTTTTAACTCCGCGGCGGACTTACATTGTTGAGCTTGTATTCACAACGTGTGCCAACTCGGCGTTTTTGTCACGCGTGCTCAAAACGCTAAGTTGAGGCTTTCAGGATTCAAGGGAGGGAACACGGCGAGCAGTGGCTTTATTACGCTGACGCGTTATCAATCCAATTTATTTAACATATCCCATCAATATTATAATCGTGTGTAAAAATGCGAAACTGTAAAACTAAAGTTGATTAATCAACACTTCTTCTCGCACAGAGTGCGTGTGCGTGAGTGAGTCTGTGTGCAGCGTGACGGCCTCACGGTGACTCCGGGGCCACAGATGGACCTGGGACGCAGTTTGAAGATCAAAACTCAACTAATCGTTCAGCGTTTGTTTCCGCAGCTTTCTCTCAGTCTAACGCTGTAACACATTCTCACAGTCACCCACAGGGTTCATGTATGGAGAGCGTGTAGACAGCTGACCCCCACATGTGTCTCTTCGCAGATCTTCTGCCTCCTCTTGTTCTGCAGTGTTTTATGGAAGCCTGCAGACGCCGAGCGTCGCTCAGAGCAAACAACTGGGCGAGCTGTGCTTTATGGGAGAAGCAGCAGACCATCTGGCCCGAGCCTCAGACAGCCCAAACCTACAATTACCATCTATTCAGCCCGCGCTGCTCCCCGGGAGAATTAGCTGCAGCTCATGACAGTTCAGAGACCTTCTCCACAGCTCCACGATGTATGTATGCTGCGTTTCAGCAAAAATAAAAACCTTTCTGTAGTACACCCTCATTACAGTCCAGAAAGCCCGCTGCAAAGCTTCCCACATCCCATTTGCCCAAATCATTCCCAGAGTGAATAAGCTGCACTGCGCAGACTTACATTCTCAATAAGCTTCATTTGCAGTGGAACCACATCTGACTGAGCACAGCAAATGATCTGAGCTCTCAATCTGTGAGGACGCGTCTCTGTGATGGATTTTATCAGAATTTGAAATTCCTGTGTGCGACCCGTGGGAACAGCTCTCTGCGCTGCCATCTGTCTCTCACACACACACACACACACACACACACGCGCGCGCGGACCTCGGTTCACACACTTCCACACAGACTCAACAAGGGCGACGAGTCCGCATCCAGCGCGCGGTCTGAATCTTGTGTGTGTGATGATCGACATGAAGCACACACTCCAAAATATCGGAAGTTTTTTCATGCAGTGCGATTTGGAGCCACAGAAACGGCCTCGCCGAGCTGCGTAAAAGTTACACTTTTACACTCCTAAAAGCTCACTGAGACGAGCGCGCGCACTCAGTTTGAACCAATTAGCAACTTTCCCTCAGCTGCACATTTTAAGATAAAGCGAATTAGGTTGCGATCATAATATAATATAATATAATATAATATAATATAATATAATATAATATAATATAATATAATATAATATAATATAATATAATATAATATAATATAAAAAGGCGGAGGGGCTGCTGGATGATCCAGGCAGCTCATATGGCCATTTGGAGGAAGCTGGGCGGGTGTGTGATGGGTTGATGCCCTCAGGGACCACAAAATGACTGAAAAGAGTCGGGAGAGGGGTGCAGCGCACAGGGCACTGCAACTTTGTCATTAAAATGAAGCAGGAGATCCCCATGACAAAGGCTGCGTAGCAGGTGGAGAGAGCCCCCACCCCCACCCATTCCAGGAGAATGAGTAGGGGGGGGGGTTATGGGTGGAAGCTGCGAGACGTGGTGGCTGTGTCGTCTGTGCGCTTTTTTAGCGCATGGGAATACAAGAGCTTCCTCTGCTTCTATTCAGCTGTCGGAATTTTTATTCCCAGTATAGAGAAGAAATAGTTGGAATAAGTGTTTCTGGATGAATCAGAAGTTGCCAGCACACCGGATAATCTGGAGAAAGAGCAAAAGAACTCTTACATCCAGGAACAGCTTAGTTCAAATCCAAACTTGTGCATTTGTTTAGACTCCTCTGTGTAGATATTCAGCATCCCTCTCCCAGCAGGCGGAGATGGGGGAAGGGTGGGGTCTTGGCATGCGTCGGGGGTCAGGAGGATTGTCGGGGCACGCGAGCATCTGCCGCTATTTCATTACCATGCTGTTAGCTCGCGCGAGAAGGAACGGATTTGCCCCCCCCCCACACACACACACAGGCCTAATGTTAAAAATGATGAGGCATCACTGATCACTGCTTCCAGTGTTGTTTAAAAGTGTCCGAAATCAATCGACATTAAAGCTTTTGGAACAAATATCACAGACACAGAATTAAGGACAGTTCCACCCTCCTCCCTGTAAACCTTCAGACCAGCGACACACAGCGCACAACACTGAGGCAGGACCAGCAAACTGCACATTTCCAAAATGAGGAAAGGTGCATGAAGAGAAAGAATAACTCAAACAGTGTGAACACAGAATGTTGACTACAAAATAATGTTTCCCAAATATGTTATTTCAGTGGAATAGCTCTACATTTGTAGAACAGTAATGGTCCAAGGAGTAAGCCTTGGGGGCCTCCACATATGGTAAATGGCACTCATAGAACCTTTTTACATGAGTATCTCTGCTAAGTGCTTTTAATTATCTAACATTCATACTCCAGCGCATCGGAGAGCAACTTGGGGTTAAGTATCTTGCCCATATGTTGGCACGCAGCCTGGAGTAGCCAGGAATCGAATTGCCGACCTTCCGATCAGCCAGGTAGAACCTGCTCTACCTTCTGAGCCAATTGTTAGTGCTTATATACACAGATTTTACTTTAGCATTTTTATTTTCTGCATCTTCTCAGAACATAAATTCACTGCACTGAATGTCATATATTGTGTTTGTTCTGAACTTAGGACAGAGCCAGGCTGACTTCCTTCCCCGCCTCATTCTTCACATGATAATGCGAACCAAGCTCAGCAAATCACCTGCCGTTTCTCATCCATGTTTAATGCACCTCTTCTGTTTTTCTGTAAAAGCTGAATTGCTCCTTCAAAGCAAAAACTCAGTGCGGCCTATGTGCAGAGTCATGCCACTTCGACACGTGAGTTTCACCACATGTCAGTAATTATTTTCCAATCCAATGAAAAGTTTCACATCCTCAGCCCACATTGTCTACCTGCACATCAGTTAGTGATTTCCTATGTTTCTCGAGCATTGACCACTGAAGTGCAAAGAGCTTCCTTGTCGAGTTGTGACAGTCTAGAAGAGCTGTCACAAAGTTTGATTCTTTCATTTAAGATTTTTACCCATCAAAATAGCTAAATATTGGGACAAATAGCTGAACTTTGATTAACGAGATGCCATATTGTGATTAGAATCTGGAACTATAGTTCTGGAACTATAGGGTTTGATTCTTTTATAAAAAAAAAATTAAAGAATCAAACCCTATAGTTCCAGAACAGAAGCATGCGATCCTCATGAATATGAGTGACACAAACCAACAGTGGGGCAAAGTTGTTCCGTTTCATTGAAGTTCACCGGTATACAATGATATTGTAGACAATAGTGAACTTGTTTTATGCTTGGCTTTTGCCTTTTACAGTTTCAACATAATGCACCATAAAGAAATTTTGGTTAGATAGATTCAAATGGAACCCCACCCACAGAATGGGCCTGACTGTGACGCCTTCAAACTACCACTTGACTGGTTCATTCTAGCAAGCTGAACCTCATTGCTAATGTGGCTGAAAGTCTGTAAGCCTGCACTGCAGATTTGCCTGCATATTTGTGCATGCTACTCTGGGAAATTCATTTCAATTTATTTATATCGCCCCAAATCACAACAGTCACCTCAAGGCGCTTAATATTGTTGTTAAAGACCCTACAATAATTACGCAGAAAACCCAACGGTCAAAACAGCCCCCTATGAGCAAGCACTTGGTGACAGTGGGAAGGAAAAACTCTCTTTTAACAGGAAGAAACCTCCAGCAGAACCAGGCTCAGGGAGGGGCAGCCATCTGCTGCCAACGACACACTGTGGAAGAGAGCCAGAGAATAATAACTAAAAATTGAATGAAGAGTGGTGTATAAAGATTGAAGCATTAATTAATGGTAGAACTTTTTTAAGCAGTCTTGTAGGAATGGGCCCAATCAACCTAGCAAGAAGGTTTCTGGTTCAAATCTCCTGATTGTCTTGGGCCTTTCTGGATGGAGTTTGTGTGTTGTCTGCATGGGTTTCCCTCAGGTAATAAAGCTTCTTCCTGCTGTCCAAAGACATACGCCTTGGTGAAACGACATTGGCCATTTGATGAGGTACTTGAAGAGCACAGAATAAAACGCTGTAGTTCCGATCGACAGGCCACACGCTGGCAGTGAGGCTGTAGAAGTCGTAGCCATAGTGCACGTGTGGAACTGCAGGCGTGGGAACCTCAGAAGAGCTCCGTCACAGAGGCATGTCCTTTCAGTAAAAATTCAGATTCTTGATGCACTGGATGAATTTAAAAGTGCTCTTTCCCGATGATTCTGTTTTAATACACCAGAGAGTACTTTAAAGAGCTACCTGGAAATGTAACCTTATTTAATATGACATGTTCAGCAGCTGCCATCAATTATTTGCAGTGGGAGACAGAGTTACGTCCTTAGTTCAAAGATTCTTTTGCCAAAGGCCAATCATGCAACAATATACTATATGGACAGACTGTATTGATATTCTTATAATACAAACCAACAAACAAATAAACAAACAACAACATGAGGATGCTTGTCAAAGTTTGAATACCAATTAGCCCCATGCCGACATCATTTCCTTTGTGTTTTTAAATGTCAGTGCACAGAGGACGGTGTATCATTAGAGTGCCTCTGTTACATGAGCAAGGAGAAACAAAGAGAGAGAAGAGAGAGGGATCCTTCATGTAAATTCTGCAGAAGTTGTAATTACAGCATTGTTTGCATCACATGTAGCGCTGCTGTGACGCTGTAAAGCCTCTTAGCCTTTCTCTGCAGCAGAAAAGCTTGTTTGCTCTCCTCTTGTTTCTGATCAGCTCTGATTGTCTTCACTGGGATTGCCAAGCCATCCATAAAGCCTCTACTTCTACCTGTGGTGCAGTCTTGTTAACTGCCCCCCAGGACTCCATTCACATTTGGAGGCTTTGAAGTAGCTCCTTGACTTGGTAATGGGGTCTCCCAGCTGTATACAAAAGGCTTGTCTTGTTAGGTATGTGCTGTGCACTGCCACCATTTACCTTCTTGACTTCCTCTGAGCTCTGAAAAGACCCTTTCAGATGTCCCGTTTTCACCTTGAATAGCAGCTCTCACAAAGAAGCCAAACACTGTCAAATGGTTTCTAGATATGCGGGGATCATTTGCCCTTTGAAGAGAAAAAGGAAAATAGTCTACATTTATAGAGTTGGATTGGAAGTTACAGATTTTAAACTAGGCTCTTCTTGAAGTCGTTTCACACATAAAATATTAACGAGCTCCAAAAATCAGGAGCATCTCGTCAATACTCTCTGCAAGCGGCAATTTGTCATCGACCCCACTCTGCAAATTGGAGCAGTGCTTACAAACACCACAAAGGTATCTGTCTACAAAACTCTGCTGGCTGGTTTTGTCTGCCACAAAAGCTAATTGACTTCTCATGCTTGCCTCAAAAGACTCGTGGTAGTCTTACATTTGATGCATAAATAGCACAGGCCTGTTCAGGATCATCACGGGCATGCGGGGAGCTTTCCCTGCATTCATGCTGCGACGGAGCCAAAGGCCTCTTCTCTGATGGACGCACGTCTGGCATATGTTGCTCTGATACCTGATCACTTGTTTTTTTAGGCTGCACAATAGCCTCTCCTTGTGTACGCCCTCTTTTCATATATTGGCACTGGGAGAAGCCAGTTTTCGTCATAGCTCTAAACTTCAAACGCTACCTCTTTGTATCGTTCCTCTAACCACACCCAGCATTTTAGCCCTCTTCATCTCCAAAGGGAGTATCTGCCAGATGCTAAGCATACACCTTTTTTTATTTCCTTTTTGTTTGTTTCAGACCAGCTCTGTCCAAGTGCTTGCTTTGGTGGTGATCGCAAAAGTTAAACAGGTTTTTTTTCCCCCCTCCGGACAGAGCTTCCCCTCTCATAGGTCACACAGTTTGCTCACAACTTGTGAGTGCGTTAACTCATTAGGATCTTTTTTCAGACTACGGGTTTTGGGCGACACGTGCTACAGCAGGACAAAAGAGGGATGTGTGGGGGAGAGAGGAGCAAACAAAGGCCTCCTATGTGGCTCAAGTTGAATATTTACCACGTGCAGGGCCAATGGGTGACATATTCTTGGGAGTACTCATCCATTAGACTGAAGATTTACTACCCCCAACCACCCGTCAGCCCCCACTTCTTCTTTTCCGTTTGTCTTGGCAGATGTGAAGCAGGCGCTGGCCTTTCAGTCTCTCTTTTTCTTTTCCATTCTGGTGTGGGGGTTGAATCTTTCTTACTAAAGTGCCATGTGTTCTTAATTTTGGGGCCATTTGGATGTAAATTCTTAAAGACCCCTGGATCAGCTTTCGTGGCAGGCTTAGATGCTCTGCCTCTGTTGTGATTTGGAAATCACAGTGGGCTGAAGCAGGGCAGGAGACTCTTTTGCCTCAAGATCACTCTTTGGTTTAAGATTCTTGGATTTAGCGGCTGCTGTGTACGCACATCCCCTTCACTGTTTGCTGGACGAAAGCACCATCAGCATCAGGGTCGGGAAGGGGCAATCATGGATTATTTAATACACAAATGAAATTAGCTAGCATCCAATTCATTAGAACAGAACTAATAAGCTGATACAATAACCATTTTCCATTTCAATGATATTTAAAGTGTTGTTGTATTGCAGTTAGATCAAGTGTAAGGTGGGAGGGTGGTGTGGGGGCATTGTTGTATTTGTTTTTCTTTAATAGCGACCGTCTTACCAACTTCACAGGCAGACAAATCGCCCAATGAGTACTTGGGTGCAGTGCAGTGTTCGTAATTACGACAGTACCCCACGCAGACACTTACATCCTAAATAACATTTCACGGTAACCAGCTATTGCAGGCAATCCAGTGCTATTGGTTACTATCACTGCAGGATTTTGCTTTACAACCTTCATTAAGAGGTCCACACAGTGAAAACAGCTGCTGTGTTTATCACGGCGGCCCAAAGGGAAGCGGACACTAAAAGGTGCACTTATTACACAGTCCAAAACCAGGCCAGAGCTCAGGATTCTCAGGCCCATGTGCTTTATCTAAACACATTCCAGGTTTGGAGGAAACTGCATGGGCCTCATCGAGTAAACCTTAAAGGCCGCAGTATTTAACCAGCTATTGAACTAAGCATGACCTGCTGCTCTGTTTGACCTCCGTTAGAGGCAGGATTTGAAAGCAAATTCAGCTTGAAGTCCCATAATCCAAAAGAAATCCAACATCATTAGCGAGTCTCTTTTGGCCCAGGCTTACCTATACACACACACACACACACACACACAAAAAATATACACATGCAGTTGTTCCTACGAGACCAACTCTGTCATGTTTAAGGGAAGCAATGGCTCTTGCTCAAGTCAGCTCTAAAGTCCCCCACTTGGTTTGAATCACTAAATGAAATAGACAGGAGGGAAGCATGAGTGCAGGCGGTACAAGCTATAAGAGGTGTAGCAGGGATGAGAAAGCCCCCAAAGTAGGGCTGCGGCACAGTGTAAAAATGAAAAGTAAACATAATTTTCTGACAGTTAAGAGTCTCCTGGCATCAACCAAGTTCATGTTCTCCAGACAGACCCACTTTCAGCTACTGAGGGAAATGTACAGGCAGCCGCAGGGCACAGCAACAGGGGCCTGCAATAAGTGTGTGTGTGTGTGTGTGTGTGTGTGAGCAGATTTTGTGAGAAATTACATGGCTAAGATGTGAGCCAGAGCCTATGCTATGCCAAGGGCCAGTACCTGTGTGCTGATGAGGAGGGACACATTAAAAGCAGCCAGCGATTCGCATTAAAAGCCACAAACACTGAGCGGCATGTTCCTTCCTGAATCATTCATAAGAAACTCAACACATACATTTAAAAAAGCCTGGGGTGGGGGGAGGAAAGTGATGTGACTCAAATTAGGAAGAGCTGAACTGTCAGACTACCAAGGAGCGTGTTTCTCGTGAGCTTTCTTCGATACATATTTTTATGCACATCTTCGGGGTGGCTAGAGCTCAGCAGGCAGCGGTCCTCTACTGCTGGGAAGGTTGGTGGTTCGATCCTGGGCTGCTCCAATCTGCATGCCAAAGTATATTTGGGCAAGACACCGAACCCCAAGTTGCTCCCAGTGTATTCATTGGAGTGTGAGTGTTAGCTAGAAAGCACTTAGATGTAGAAAGTGCTTGTATGGATGTGTGTGGGAATGAGCCATGCTGTATAAACTGATCTGAGTAGAGCAGAAAAGTGCTATATAAGGAGCAGTCCATTTACATACAGCGCTGAGCCTGTATGCATGTTAATAGTCAAGCTAATTGACTATTAATTTGAATCAGAGCTTTGCACGGGATAAAAATAGCTCTGAGAAAACACCCTAATGAACTGGTTTGGTGTGTTCTGCTTGCTGCTCCTCTTTTTCTGCATTCATCCCAGTGGGTTTATTAATGAAATCCTATGGCTCCAACAAATCCAATGCTCCCAGGAGTGACTCTGCTGGGGTAGGCTGGAGAAAGAGAGAAAGCTGCACCAGCAGCATCTCTTTGCCTAGCTGTGTTTCGGTTAATAAAAAAAGCTTCCTAATTACTTTGCCAGCGTTGATTTCCATGAGAAAGCCCCAGTCATCAGTCACGACAACTTATTCATTAGTCTTGCCCAAAGGATGGGCCCCCCCATCGCTGCACCCCCCCCCTCCCCGTCTACTGCCTTCATTTCTAATCTACTCTTTCTCAATCCCTTTCTTTTTGTCTTGTTATAACAAGTCACAGAGGTTTCAGACCGAGTAAAGGGGAAAAGCTGCAATACAGAGAATAGCAGTACTTCACTGGGACCCCCATATTAATTTCACACAGGCTCATGGAGATCTGATCTGAAGCAACTGTGCAGCATAAAGTACTTTTCAGGCCTTTGATGCCAAAGTCATTTTTGGCAGCTGTCAGTTTAAACTGAAAACGCTTACATTGGAATTTAAATTAAAGCTCATTTTGAGGATGACGCTTGATGGCTCAGCGCTGACACAAGCAGATTTTGGACATTTCTTAAAATTTTAAAACATCTGTTGCCTGAAGCTTGTCCACATATAAAGTGTTTCACTCTCCCTGCACTCTTGATGGTTTGCCACTCGTCAATAATTGTCTCGTGAGGCATTTGCTCCACTGTTTGCTGGTTGCTTGAGTCACTTGACTCAAATTTCAGTAAGTTTAACTTAAAACCTTGTAATTTTTATTTTTGCCTGAATTTTCCGGCTCTCTTCCACAGTGTGTGACTGCGGTCACCATGTCACTGATAGCATCGTCTTGTGTGTATGCCCCCGTTTCAGCATTGTTTGGTAGAAACCTTAACAAAATCCCTTAAGAATACAATTTCTAATGAATAAACTTTGACCTGCCAATCATCATTAGAGGGTTGCAGGGTCCTGATCAGCCCAGGTTTGTGTTCCTGTGG
This sequence comes from Bujurquina vittata, assembly GCA_015106715.1. Lineage (NCBI taxonomy): Eukaryota > Metazoa > Chordata > Actinopteri > Cichliformes > Cichlidae > Bujurquina > Bujurquina vittata. The sequence continues at coordinate 16,423 of VUQK01020145.1, forward strand.
GTGGTGGGACTTAAAGGGTAGCTATTCGTCTGTGTGTGAGCTTTCGGAGGTTTCCAACTTCATCAATGAGCACAGCACAGACCAGGAAAGGTAGCCCTATCTTTGGTATCCTCCCTGGCCAATTACCAAGACTTCATACATCTCATACTTTTCCAACTATGTAACATACATGTGTGTCAAAAGTAAAAATTTTTGCCACTTAAGAGATTTGGGAAAATCTGACATGTTCTGTTTTTGTCTTTATGAAAATCAGAACCAAAGGACATAAAAGAAAGGAAAGCCTTGTTTCATCCAGCTAGATATAACTGGAATGTGTGAAGTGGAAACCTGACAGTCATCTGTTGTATCTACTGATGTGGCAGATATCAGTAAGACTGATATAATGGACTAAATAATTCCACACTATTGCATTTTAGATTTTATTTTAACATTGCTCTCTTTATGTTGACAGATAAGAAATTCAAATTGCACCCTAGTCCTTACGTGTGTTAGTGGCTATGCCTTAGTAGTAGTTAGAAACTACAAAAATAAGGCTGTGAATGCATCCAAAGACCGGCAGAATTTCAGCTGCGGTATTCATCTCCTGGAGAGCAAGCATGCTGGCCTACAGCACAATCTCTTTTTGTTTGTTTTTGTTTTCAGAAAAATTAATATTTGTGACTCAGCGAAAGCAAGAACAGGTTTTTTAAAAAAAAAACTGCTCTCTGCACGACCAGCAGTGAGATTTCATTTGTTGTTTAAACTACAGCAATTCAACTGTAGCACCAATTTATAATGAAACAATAATTGCCCATATTTTCAGTCAATTACCTTATTTCAGGTTTTGTGTTGAAGTGCAGACCCAGATCAGCGCAGCATAGACTCTGCTGTTTGCACCTGTTCATTTGCTTCACTACTTTCTGGACAAGATTTTTTTTTTTGCACTTGAACTCAGTGAATAGCTGCACAGGGATGCAGGTGAATGACAGCAGAAATCAGCCGATCTGCTGAAGCGTGACAGTAAGGGCTGCTCGGCGCCTCAACGTGCTGCTGCTTACCTACAGATGTCCACCAATCCTTGCCCTCCCTCCCTCCCCCAGAGTGTCAGGGTGTACAGATGCTGATCTGTCATTGTTAGAGGCCAGACGAGAGGCCGTGGTAATAAGCCTTCTCCTCCCTGCCCCTGCTCGCAGCCACATGACTTTTGTTGGGACTTCAGGCTCCTTTGTCAGACCACAGGTGACCCTTGACCCTTAAGTCTCCACTAGGGATGCACGTAGTTAAAGCCTAGCTCTGCTTTCTCATAAGTCGTGTGGAGCATTATAATGCCTCCACCCCCACCCCACACTGCCACCATCACCCTTGGCAGACATGCTTTAACACAAAGACACTTGTGTGCTGACACTGATTTCAACCCTCTCCTTCTTTCTCTCCTCCTTTGTGGGAGGCCTCTTGCAGGTCATTAGTGCACAGCGTGCTGAGATTAAGAGAGCCTCCTCCCTTAATTAAGAGCAAAAGAAAGCGGGATAGACATCAGGCAGGGAAAGAAAGGAGAGATGCATTGCTAGAATAGCCGTCTCCTAAGTTTCTCCAAAATGTGCTTGTATCCATTACTGTGTGATTGGGGCTGCCTGAACGACACACAGTGTTATTGTGTCTCCAGCCCCATTAGCATTAACATTTTAACAGCTTCCTGAGGGACATCACACATTATCTTAGTCGATAACCAAAGCAAGAGCCTTTCTCTTACATCACCAATGGGGAGCTTCAGCACATGGTTGGTTAAAGTTTTAAAAGCGAGAAATGAGGTTTCTTCCTTCTCTTTCAGAGGTGTCAACGTTACCTCACAGTTTAAGGATGCGCAGTTGGTTTTTTGACTCTAAGCCCAGCTCATCACTTAGATTTTAAGACACAGAAGATACAGAAATCAGAAGGAATCCAAAATGTTTTTTTCTTTTTAAAGTATAAAAGATGAAAGTGGGCAACTTAGCAGGATGAATATTGATGTGCAGCCTATTTGGAAATTACCCTACTTTCTCCATCAAACCAGGGCAAAGAACAACAACAACAACCAAAATAAAGAAACAATGCTGACCTTGTTTACCTCCTCTCTTAAAATAAGAGAAGCTTCAGGAAATGAAATATATCAATCTCTAAATTTGTTTAAGGTATTGCCAAGTTTTCTTTCAATTCGTTTTCAACTTTTACTAATTGGGCTAAATCAGAAATTTAAATCAGAAATTTAAAGGCAACAACTGAGAGGGAGAAACCATAACTGAGCTACATAGTATAATCTGATTTAGAGGATGGAGGGATTTAGACGGATAGATGGATGGAGGGATGGATGGATGGATGGATGGATGGATGGATGGATGGATGGATGGATGGATGGATAGATAGATAGATAGATTTGTCTCCGAGTGATGCTGAAAAGCTAGTCCGTGCATTGTACTGGACTATTGAAACTCATTATGATCAGGCTGTCCTTAAAGCTCC
>VUQK01020147.1:21856-31907 GCA_015106715.1 Bujurquina vittata
GTTATAGTCCTGTGTGTGTGTGTGTGTGTGTGTGCGTGTGTGTGTGTGTGTGTGTGTGTGTGTGTGTGTGTGTGTGTGTGTGTGTGTGTGTGTGTGTGTGTGTGTGTGTGTGTGTGTGTTGCCAGGCCTCGCTCAGGGGTTCTGGGTTCATCCACCTAGGGCACTCTGCCCAGTGATGCTGGGGACACATGTGACCCCTTCAGACCTCCGGCCTGGATTACTGTTACCACTAGTATGCCTGTCAGTGTGTATGTGTGTGTGTGTGTGTTTTTTTGTGCATGTTTGCAGGGGAGAAAGTTGCTTGTTTTTGCATGTGTTCCAACATTTTCAACTAGCTCAGCCAGCCACACGCTTTTAATCTCCTTCATCCTAATCATCAGCACTTTTAACAATTACCAAAAATCCCAAAGTCACTTCGAAAGCCCAAGGGACTTGGGAAGTAAATTAGTTCTTTAGCTAACCCCGGCATATTTACAACAGCGCTTTATAGCTGTTATGATGTTGATGAATGTGCGCTGCCCCTGCCAAATAAACTTATAATCGAGTGATAAAATAATGAATGAATTCCGAGTGGAACAACAGTCCGTGACGCCTGCCAATTTCCTCACCTCTCCTGTGTGTGCGCGCATCTGCCCTCCTGTGTTTACTATCTAACGGTAGCAGTGTGTGTGTGTGTGTGTGTGTGTGTGTGTGATGCTCACTCGCACATGCAACAAAGGAGACATTAGGACCGCACACTCTTTACACATGTGTCCAACAGTGATGGGGAGGGGGAGGTCGAGCCTCCCGAGGCTCATTTACTTCTGCGTGTGTGCAGACATGTGCGGCTGCAATAGATCCGTCTGTTTGCGTGTCTGTGTTTTCACAGTCGGTGCCCATACCTGTGTGTCCATCTGCCCGAACAAAGAAGGAAAGGAAAGGAGAAAAGATTGCTGCCTCTGGTTGGATTGGCTGCCTTCGTTTTCTCCTTCCCCTGGCCTTTCCATTCCGCCACATCAGCTGAAAGCTCTTTTCACAGCTCCTGTTGCTCTCAGCTCGTAAACTTACACACACTCCTCTTTTTCACCGAGGGGGGAAGAGGGATGGTAGGAAGAGAAAGAGGGCGAGGGAGAAAAGGGCGGGGGGGGGGGGCTGCTGGCTGCTGGCTTTAACAGGCAGCTCGAGCGATATGGTCCATATTATTTTACTCCCGTCTTCTCTCCGCCACATTCCTTCTTTTTTTTTTCTTCTCCCCACTCTTTCCGAAAATAAAAACACTACCCAGTGGATATTGTCTAATCATTTCGCCTAAGGATGCGTGTAGGCTTACCGGGCTCCTGCTTACTTACCCACACAGCCCAGAAAAGCCTCAGAGCATGAATTATTTATGAAGTCAAAACCTACAGGATGGGTGTAAACGGGTGTGGGTTTTTAAACATGCAAACAATCAGTAAACGGATGCTGGAATGCTGCTTCTTTGATATGACACCCTGTTTGACCTACTAACACCTATTCCTCTCTCGCTCCCAGAATAATCTCACCAAAAACATTTCTGGTGATTCCACCAGTTTTTTTTTCCCCCCTGTAGTTGAAACACTTAGCCTAGTTAGCTAGTCTTTTATCCGGCGCCAATTAGCCAGCGATTAATGAATTATTGAGAAACGGGAAAGGGGGGGATTAAATTTTAATGTGGATCTTAGGGGGAATAGTTGTATTACAAGTCACCGCAAGCGCCAAACGAGGAGACGCCCACCCTCAGCAGCCGTTTACAATAATCTACAGCCGTTTACTAAAGCGTGGAAAGAGGAGAGGCAAAGGGGGGAGAGACTGTGAGCTAAAGGAGGGGTGAATGAGGGCTTTTGGCCTTAAGAACAGACGCTGAAATCAGACTTGCAAAAAGGTTCCAGAAACTACAAAAGTCCATATGTCCTGATCAGATGAGTGACCAAAGCCAACATCACTCCACTTGGATTCCTTTTCTCTATGTGTGTGTGTGTGTGTGTGTGTGTGTCCACCAATGTGACCTGCCAGTGTGTGATCCCCCCCGTGTATGTGTAGTGGTCACCTGCCACCACCACCACCCTGGCACCCCTGCCAGCTCCACCCTCCCCCACCCAAAGGCCTAAGCAGTAATGTAAGATTCGATCTTTCATTAGGGTGGCCGTGTAAGGCCGATAATAGGAGATGCTGAGATAAGGATAATATATGTCTGAGGAGGAGCTCTTCCCAAGGTGATCGTTCTGGTTCAGTTCCCTCTTCCTCAAGCAGAACCTGTATTGGCACTTGAGACTTAACTGGTATTGATTTACTTAGGGTTAGGGCCGTCTCTACCCCCACTCTGCTCTCTCCACCACTCTCTCTGTTTCTCTTTCACCTCCCAGCACCTGTCTCTGTTTATATTCCTCCCCGAACGCCTCTGTCTCCTTTTCTTTCTGTCAGGCTGCAGTAATATCAACCCCATGGAGCGGTCTATAAAAGGGTGGATGTCCCGGTGCATTTTGATATTATACTTAAGGAATTAAGGTGGCAGTAGAGCCCCCCCTTCCTCCCTCCCTGATGCACCCACAGAGGCCTCCTTTTCCTCTTCACCTCTGTCATCCCTAACACATTTTTGGGTGCGGCAGTGGCTGCTGTAGCGTCATAATTAGTGGCTGGATGTGACACATGTTTCCAATTTGCTACGTCTGGTCACTGCACCGAAGCGGGTGGGGGAGTGACGGAGCGAGGTAGAGATAGAGACAGACGGAAAGTGACAGTACGGAAAAGAGGGGAAAAAAATAATGGGGGGGGGGGGGTTATGTGCCAATGAGGATGTTTAAAACAATTCAGCTGATAGTTTATGTTGTTATTCATTCCCTCTGTTTGCATCAACACAGAAAATAACCACCATTTTTCAGCTCTTGGTCACTATTTTTGGACGCATAGCCAGATCATAACTGACGTGACAGCTGATATTATCACAATTAGCTAGGCCGATATCAGCCCATATCTGCAATACTGATATTAGGCTGATGCAGATTTATGCATCCCTAGGGCGGGGGGGGGGGGATAACAGAGACCTAGAGGAAATAGAGACAACATAAGAAGGAGAAGAAGATTGCTCACACAGGCAGAAAGAAAGATGGGGGGGGAGAGGCGGCGGGGAATCTGCAAGTGGATGGTCGAAACTTCAAAGCAGCATATGCAGCAAAGGTCTAGAGGTTAACAATGTGACACTCCATTTGCTACACACACAAGATGTGAACCATACATGCGCTCTGATTGCTACAGCTTCTGCTTACTTTTTGCCTCATTTCTGAAACCACCTGTGTGTGTGTGTGTGTGAGTGTGCCTGAGTGTGTGTGTGGGCTCCAGAAGCATGTCCTTGGAAGATGCATGCTATTTAGACAAGCAGTGGGCTCTTAACATATTTCAGCCCAGGGCCAAAACCTATTCTGCCCCGAGGCAGCTGATACTAGACTGCTCTTGTCACGTAGAGCAAGGAGAAACAAGTACACGACAGTATGAAAAAGGGCCAAGAAAATAAAACTGGAGGAATGACTAAGCTGATTAACTATGAATAGTAAGCTTCGTGAATAAGCTTCATAGTATACAAAAAGGCTTTGTATTTTGGATATATGAGTGAGTAAATCTGTGGAAATGACAGCAGAGTGTGGCGTCAAAGCCACCACCCGTCTAATTGCACGCCGGGCCCATTCACTAAGCCCTGACACCCACCTAACACTAAACTCCATTAGGAGACAATAGCGTGGAATCACCTGTAAGGCTTCAAAAGCCCAGGCTGTTAGCTTCTCAGTGGAAATTACCCTCCTGTGTCCAACTCTACTCCCTGTCGGGCGAATCCACCCACTGCTGACAAAAAGCCCTCATTAAGGGCTTCATGCCTGGCTCCACAGCAGGGGCCCACGCACAGTCACATCTGTGGAGAGGTGGAGAAACTGGGCAGGACATAGCCTCCAGCACATGGACGCATTAAAAACCTGTTAGTCTCTGAAAAAGCCCCTGGCACGGGTGTGAGTTGAAGCTGTCTGGGGTGGGGTGGGGGGGTTGGCATAAGTGAGTCAATTTTCTCTTGTGTTTCTTTTTTTTTCTTATATAAAGTGTACTTAGAAGAAATGGGCGCTATTCTGGACCGGTGCTTCATGCTGATAGCCTGCACAGAAGTGTTTATCAAGCTGCAAAATATCATTGTTCCAATTTGCCAGCAGAAATGTAGCTAGGATTTGCAGAAATGAATCCTTGTGTCACAACCACCACCACCACCTCTCCTCCCCTTTTCCCTTCCATACAAGCCGCCTTGTGATTACCCCCACACACACCCCTCACAGCCAGCAGGTCCATTCAGACACAGGGAAATTGGCAGAGGTGTGAGAAAAGTGGTGTCAGTCATTAAGGCTGGACAGCAGAGGGGTGTTTAAAATGGCATTTCCTCAGCTAATGCCTGACACCTTCTCCACGAGGAAAAGGAAAAAAATGCAAATGAGCATGGGCAAAGTGTGCAGACTGGGTGTTTAAGAGGCCTGAGGGCCAAAGGGGGCCTGGACTTTAATCAAGGTCATCCAGCAACAGCAATTAGAGCATCACACGAGTCTTTATCATCCTACACACAGCTTCCATCTCCAGCCTACAGCTCACAGAGACTTTAAGAACTGCAGCTGGACTGTGCACAATGATCAGTGGGACAAATTCAGAGCAGCTCAAGGTGTGGGCATGTATCAGATCACTCTGTTTAGATTGAACAAACAATGCTGAGGGTGGATACAATAATGATGGGATCGTTTGGGGGTTTTTTTCCCCCCAGAAAAACGTCCAAAAGAAACCCTGATAGAAAAATAAATCAGTAGTACGGTCAACAAGAGGCACTGTCTGCTGTAGGCCTGCACTCTGTAATGAATTTCTGACCCTCTCCAGCAAACAGTAATGATGGAATGGCGCTTCTCAGGACAGTACAACCACCTGTCAAAATGGGAACCTTCATAGGAAAAAAAAATCTCTATTCTCAGGCAGGGCCTGCACTTAGTGATGAATTTCTGCCCTCATCCAACTTTATCTTCTTCTTTGTGATCTGTGTCATGTTGCATTAGTGCTCGGTACTGCTCTCAGATTTACAGAGATTCATTAAATGTTGCACGATTCTCACGATTCACACTTCTAACATGCAATGAAACAAAAAAATCAGTCTTTCCCTAAGCATGGCTTGAAGAACTTCGAGATCAAACCTGCAATTAGTCAACCAGAGAAACCGTGAGGTCTGCAAGTGATCGTACCTTTCGTTCAGGGAATTCCAGTAGATGGGCTCCAGGTTGCTGGCTGTCGTTCCCAGTAAATCCAGTAAGAATACCAGCAGGATCCCCAATCCATTCCCACTTCTTCGACACGCCATCTCAACCCTGACACCCAGCATATGCAGCCCCATTTAAAAGCGCGATCTTTTCTGTGGTTTCGATGCTGTTGCGCGGGGACTCTGAAAACAATAGACGTGTGGCCACAGCCGAGCAGGCTATAGGTAAAGACAGTCAAAGTGAGAAGTGAAAGCCTGCGCTACACAACCTCATGAATCCGAAAATGTAGCGAATTGTAAGCGATCACAGCACACGCACTGCAATGTGCGAGAAAAACTTGTTCAATCCGTGCGTCTGGATATCCAAAAAGGGTTTCTGCGCGTCCACAGTTGTACTATTTCTGTGCCAATCCCATGACTTTCCCGGTTAATTTGTCCTTTTTTTTTTGTTTTTCCAAAAACAGCGCTCCTCGGCTCAAATGTTACTCCACGGAATCAAAATATTTCTATCAAAAAGCGATTATCGCCACCCAACATCTAACTCTGGTGCCTTTCGGTGCGCCCTGATTGTCTTTTTTCCGAACAATGTTCCCTTGTTCTCTGTGCCGACTCTGTGCGATTTCTCTCCCATTACCCTGTCTCCTTGCAAGAATATCTACCTTCCAACATATCAGGCAAGAACGGAAAGGATATACTGTCAGTCTGGTGGAAGGATACAATCAAAATCAGGCCAAAAGTGTGAGTGTAAAAGGTTTAAAATCGCAAAGATGTTACTCGTGTCCACAGCTCCATCCTCATAAAAACATGTTGATGTTCGGCGGGCTCAGTAAGTGCGCATTACAATCCTTTTTGGCCTCTTTATTAAAATAAAAATAAAAATAAAAAAAACAGCATACAGGTTGAACACGGGTTGTAAATCCTTAATAGATACGCTGGAAAATAATAATACAAAGGATCCAAATCGATGATTAATCCAAGAATTAATTCAAAGAAACTGAAAGGAATCAATCAAAGAGCTAGAAAAGCATCTCCACTCTAAAAATGTCACACACAGGCCAACGTGAAAGTTGTGAAGTGATAGAAGGGGGAAAAAAAAGAAGCAGATGCGAGTTATGAGCATCAGTCCCTGCTGGAAATTATCTGATGCGGCGCATCATTTAGAGAGCAGGACGCGTCGCTTCTCGGTCATGGAAAAGCGCTTCATTCGTTATCTCTTCCGTCTCTCTGCCTCCAAATCCCACTGGTTTGACTTGTCCTAGCGCTCGCAGCACATTGACAGACCGACTGGCTCGTTTGAGAGGAGGAGGAGGGAAAAAGGGGCACGGATGAATGGAAAAAAAATCCCCATCCTCCGACTGGCAGGCAGTGCGCACTGACGGAGCGCGATTCTTCCAGGCTTTTTCGGGGGGGGCGGTATCGAGTCCCTTTCAGCGCCTCCTCTTTCCTCCTCCTCTTAGCGTTTCAGCCTCCCCTCTCCCTTCTCCTACCTCGGACCTTTGGACACCCTGGCTCTCTATTCTGCCTCCTTTCAAACGCCGAACAAGAACACCCCCCCACTCCCCCATCCCAACCACCAGCTCTCTAAGTGCTCACCAACCTGCGCCCTGAAAGGGATGATAGAGCAAGAGCGCCCTCAACGTATTTACAAAGCATCACATGTGGCACTGAGAGAGGGCTGGAGCGGCTTTTATTCACATGTCCCAGCTAAGATATATCCTTCAGGAGTGGATACTCTTACAGAAACGCGCCTCATAGAACGGCATGAGTCCTGGAGGACGCGTTAAAGAAAGTTATGGCACTATTTCAGGGATAAAGTTGAAAACACAGTAAGTAACTTGCGTTCCTCAGGCAAAGACTGAAACGTCTCCTTAAAAAGAATTATGATATCGCGCATGATCACTGGGCCGGCCTCCCCTCATGCAGCTGCGCAGTCCAAACTAAAAGAATCCCCTCTGCCTGTGTGGGAGGACGCGCTGCTCTCCTTCAGTGTCCACCCGGCTGACAGCGGAGGATGGAGGAGTCTTCAAAGGGGGCAGCCGAGCTTGATGGGTTGCAGGACTAGCCGGGTGGCAGGGCCCCGCTGAGGGCCACACACACCAGTGTTTACACTGAGGCCCCGGCCTCGCCACTGATTCCCGGCAACAAGCGTGAGGCTGGAGGACTGTCAAAGCTGTGGCTGTACTGCCACCGCGTGGTAGATAGGGCGCATGAGCCTTGGGGAAACCAAGCTAATACTTTAATCCCACAATGTTGCAGCCCTTTAGCAAATTATTGAAAAGCATTATGGGGATTTTTGTGTTGGCCAGCTGTAGATAATAAATAAAATCACACTACGCTGGTCTCTGCTGTACAAGCACTCTTTAAAAAGGGCTTCTTCTGCAGTGTTCTCCTCTTGAAACAGTGGGAAAACTGGCTTCTGCTTATGTAAAGTGCCAGAAATGCATGAATATTCTGCATTTGTTTCACACTCGCACAGTGTTTACATCTGCATGAAAAATGTATCCTGTTCAGAGACATTAGTCCATGCATGACTTCCAGTTCAACCATCTGTAGCTGCGTGCAACGGAGCCACTGATACCTGAGAGGAAGAGATTTTGCAATATCTTTTATTGAAAATATTTCATTTCACAACAACAAAGAGAGGAAAAGTTGACGCACCGTGAGCACGCCGAAGACAAAGGAAATGAAAGTGACAGAAAAAACAGAGGAAAGTATGGAGGGTGGCAACTTATAGGAAAGTCGTGACTTTGCGCTGGAGTGATTCAGCATCATGCTCAAGGGCACTGCGGCAGATCAGCTGAGTGAACCTCCGGGCGATCAAACCAGAGTGTGCGTGCTGCGAGGATAATCTGCAAGAAAGGCAGAAGTGCAGACATTTCCCTCTGCGGTGCTAAATTACAGCATGCTCGCTACAAGGACTGTAATTGCAGGGTTATGAGATCCAAACAAGAAACAAATGCAGCGGGGGAGGTTTTATAGAGCTGGTCACTGAGAAAGAATGAGCAAGAAAATCAAAAAGAGAAAAAGAAAGAAAAGAGAGCAGAGATGGAACTGTTTCTGTTGCACTGACCTCCAGAAACCTTGGCAGGGCACATGACAAAGCTAAATGTAGTGGAGGAAGATAGACTGGTTTAGAGACAACAGCAGTTCAGAGGTGGAGCTGGCATGAAAAACAAACCTTCTGCTCTGTCTGGGAATCTATCTGTGTGGGAAAACTGGCTGGCTTGTGGCTCTCTCGCTCTATTTTTGAGTGGAAGATGACTCGCTTTAAAATAAAAAAAAAAAAACTGCAGAGCTATAAGACACCACCTACATCAGATCTGCCATACTGCTGAATAACAGAATGTACTTTCCGGAGATGTACTCATCTGCTTAATATACACTCAGAGCTGCTATGTTGGTGTTTATTAGTGTTCATTTATTCAGGCTGACCTCATTTACAGCACCGACCTTCAACTCTTCTTCATAACCACATCTTCTCCCTGGTGACTCTGCCGCAGCTGCCAGACTTCGCCGCACACACATACACGCATAGTGTGTTGTACACACATACATGCATTTACACAAAATGAAGCATGAGCATCAACATAAGCAATTACACCGAGTGCATGGTTGACAGTACGCATGCAGGGGAAGGTTAGGGATACACACATATACACAAACACACAAACCAGTGCAGACACCCACAGTGGCAGCAATACAAAGGCCTCAGACAGGAAAACATGCACCCTGATGGGAATGAAATTTACACCAAGGGTGGTACTGATATGTGTGTGTCTGCGTGTGTGTGTGTGTGCATGAGGATGTGGGTCGTTGTCAGAGCATTGCACCCTCTTCCTGCCTTGCAGATGATAGATCTCAGCTCCTTTTTTCCTTCAGCATCCGTCTATCCCTGTGAGCTTCCTCTTCTCTCTCTCTCTCTCACACACACACACACACACACACACACACATCTTGTGACAGAGAGAACGAGACAGGGGCTGGAGGGGGATTAAATAAGGGTAAAGGAGGGGTTGTGCAACATGTGATGTGCAGATCACACATATGGATGGTACAGAGTGAGCCGCTGATTCTGGATCAGTAAAAAATGTGTACCTGACAGCTGACTTCTCCCACACCTACTTACATTTGCATACTTAAGCAGTCTCTACATCTTGCTCCTGCTTTAGTTTAAACTAAGATCATTTCTCCAACTTCTCATTCACCTAAATCTCGGTCCAATTTGAATATGTTTAAAATGAAAGTTCCGTTGAGCAGAAGTGTTTCCAGGATCGTTAAATGTGGTGGCACAGGCAGGCGGGGTGGAAGAGATGAGATCTGGTATGGGAAAATCATTACATTCTTTATACGTGTGATGCTCACGTGTGTGTGTGTGTGTTAGAAGTTAAGAACAAATTCCCACCCATCCTTTGCGTTAATTCCACCTTTGCAAAGTGAAGGAGTTAGGTAATTGTTGGTAGCGGGCCACACCACTTTGAAAGAGTGTCATCTATAATTTTCCTTTTAGTTACCATGATAGTTAAATTTGCAGTGTTGCATCCAGGGGAAAGGAAAGGGGATCCGGATCCCTTTGTCCACTGGTAATTTCCACCCATTGTAGCCATAAAACAACACAGTTATTTGAGCCCTTTAGAGCCTCATCTCATTTTTATGTAAGATTAAACATGCAGCTGCTTGATTTTTCCAGCACTCTTTTCCAAAATTTATTGGAAACGACGCTCCTAAATCTCACTTTCACATCCCCAAGCGCCCAGTCTGAACTTGCAAGTTTTCTTCTATTTTTTTCTGTTA
>VUQK01020149.1:0-12003 GCA_015106715.1 Bujurquina vittata
TTTTTTTTTGTTTTGTTCTGTTGGTTGAGTGTGTGGGGGGGGGGGGGGGGGGCTAGATTCTTTTGAAAATCAAAAAGCTGGTAAATGGAAAGTTAAGGGGGTGGGGGGTGCTCTAATGTTTTTTTAAGCCTTATGAAGAGCACAGTTTAACTCAAAAGACTGTTTATTAGTCACTTATTACTACACAGCCACCCTGCTCTGCCTACATACTGTCACAAATGTGTACAGACACATTAACTGCTTATGTGTACATTATAGTTCAGCAGGGAAATGCCACAGGAAGTCATTTTTTTTTTAAATTTAAAGTGAAAGCATTTATCACTTTATTCTACTCCCCCCCCCCTTCTTTGCTTCTTCTGAACCCCTTAAGCTCTCATGTCAGAGCTGAAGTTCATAAATGCAGCCAGTTTTTCTTAAACGGAAAGTAGCTTTATTTTGCAGATGTCATGCTGGAGAACATTTTAGTGTAAAGAAATTAAAGGTGGCTTTGTTTCATTTGTGATGTTTTTTTTTTGCTGGTCTTTTAAATTCATTTAATCTAAGCACAGAATATATATGTTGATTTTTAAAAAGTCAGATCTGGGATTTCTCTCTTACCTGTTTTGTCTGCTTCTTGTTCTCCAGCCAAGCAGAAGTTGACGTCTTCTTTGAGACATACAGTGTTAAATACCTGGCACTGATCTTTGAAGATGCCAAGTCGTATGTTGGCCGAGAGGTAACATGCCACCATTCCATTCTCCACAGATGTTATTTCTGTTTGGGCTTGCAAAAAATGAATATCTCCCTCATCACTATGTGACTGAAATGCTTGGTGTTTAATGGTAAATGGTAGGTTATTACTAACATTTAATAGGTTAGTTCTTTGAAACATGGTATGATTTTAAAAAATAAAATACAGTTGTGTTTTGTATATCAGGTAACGCTGGACCTGTTACAGTTTGAGAACATTGCGGTGCGGAGGGTCCTGAGCACCGAGGAAAGCCTTTTGACCAAACTTGGTGTGACTGAGTTTCCATCCTGCTATCTTTATTATCCTGGAGGCAACTTCACCAGACTAAGAGTGTGAGAATCTTTGCAATAATTACTGCATGACAAAGTGCTTCACTAAAAAAAAAATTCAAATTGATGAAGCATATTTTTCTTGTTTTTCTAGATTTCTGTTATAGATGTAATTGTGTTCCTGTTAGCACTAGTACTCTTCATTTTATCACTTCCTGGAATACATTTCCTTTCACATGCAGCAGCTGATTATTCAGCCTTGTACTTTTTTTTGCATATTTTTACATTCAGTTGTATAGTTTAAAAAAAATAAGTCAGCATGTTCTATAATCATACAGAAAAAAATATTTGAAAAGGCCTACACACGCTTCATCTTTATTCATTTTCTCTGATTGGACCCTGTTTAAGAACGTCCTTGAGTTCTCTGACCTTAAGTCTAATAACTGAAAAAAACTCAGTGGGCAGAACTTTGAACTGTACCACAAAAACATAAAAGGGAAGTATCGGACATTTTACAATTTGTACAACATGCCCTTCATATTCTTCGGCACTGCTCTACAGGAGGGGAATCAAGTGAGTAAATCGAGCACTGCCTCAGACTCGCTGGGCACTTTTGGGTCCACTTGCACTTGCCAGTTTAGGACAGCTTTTAAACTGACCATACTATGTAAACGCATAAATGGAGGCTGTTAATTGTGATCTTAACTATGACTAAGCGATAACAAGCACCGCTTATGCAGAATGTAAGAAAGCAACAAACAATATTTTATTACTATTGTGACTGTTTCTCAGTTCATCATCATCTGCACACAATAGTTCATCATCTGAAGTCATCAAAAATGAAACGGACATGGCTGTTTTCCTTCCTCCTTATAGGAAACATTTAACATGAATGGGTGAACCAAACTGTTCAGCCAGAGAGAAGCATGTAGTAATAGTTTTATAGGGGCAGTGCTTCTCCCCTGGCCTGTAGTACTTTGCTCAGTTTCGAGACACTGGCTGCAGAAATATCTGCCATCTCTTGAATATAATGGAACTGGGTCGTTGCCCTGCATATATCTCTTACCTGTTTATTTACATTACGCGGGGGCAGAGTTGCACAAACATCAAGTTTATTCCCCTTTAGTTGTCATTGTGCCACATGCAACAGCACTGCTCTCTTCCAAAAAAGCTTTGCAGTGTTCTCATTATCTGAACGCTATTCATGAGAATACTTTTAAACATCTGGCCTCTTAATGGGATCAGAGCATCAAAATCACTCCATTATTCACTATCATAAAGCAGCGCTGATCATTCCTCACCCTGCAAATTCATCTGCTGTTTATGCCTCTTTGTTTGGCTGTTTCAATAACTTGGCATGCAAAGAGGACTCTTTTTAGTTGACAAATGCAAAAAGGAAATGATTTATTGCTGATTTATTTATTCACCCTCCATCTCTCCCCTTTCCAGCCCCCCTCATCTCCATCACTGTACAGAAGGGAGGTTTTTTAATTTCTTGCATGAAAACAATGCCATTGCTTTTCTGGCTTCACCTGCCAAACAAGCCCCAGCCACACACGGCGACAGATGGCCTCCCATCATCGCTGAATGTCTGATTGATCCTGGGAGAGCAGAGTGAGCCTGTGTTTGTGTGTCTGCGTGTGAGCGTGCAGGGGCGTCTCACATCCTTCATGCATGTAATGTGTGCTGGTCCCAGGTGAATGCATTCCCTCTCAGCCCACCCTAAAGCCTGCCTGCCTGCTGGCCCTGGGGATTGCTGGATGAATGGCTTTCTCTCCACAGCTGTACACTCCCACACACGCGCAGGTGTAATTGAGTCCCAGGCTGGTGTGAGTGAGCACTGGCCCAGAGTATCCATCCTCCTTATTACCATCCTGTTCAAGTTTTTTACGATGCTCTCTCGCTCTTTCTCTCTTTTTCTCTCTCTGTCCATGAAAAGGAGAGGAGGAAAATGAGAGGAAGATGTGAGGGATGGAGGGTGGTGAGCACATTAATGGTTGTGGTTCCAGTTGCAGGGTTATCACATGCCTAAATGATCAGCCGCACCTCTCTGTTCTACCTCCTGGCACCATCTGCCTAGTATTTAAAATGTATTCCCGTAAGTGTGTAAAATATATGGCCGTGAGAAAATGCAGGTCATAAAACTGGTTTTATGGCAATGAACTGCTGAAACAAAAGATTGAAATAAAAATAAATAAATAACCCCCCCCCCCCCTCCCCTTTTAGGCTCCCTGCAGAATTAGAGCTGTGCTGAATGTGGTCACAAGTGTGTGGACGCCTTATTCTGAGATTCACGTGTGATTGCCATTTACAGCTGCAGCGTTCTGGCTTTCTGTTATATTTTGTAATCTAACGATGAACTTCTCAGTGGCCACTTCTCTGTGCACTGATGTGCTTTCATAGTGGAACTTTCAGACTTGACTTAGGGGCCTACCCGAGTGCACAAAAGTACATTAATGTATTTAAGTGACCCTGTGGTCTGTTTTACTGGTTCCTCTTTCCATAGTGACATTGAGGCTCGCACCTTCTACTCTTACGCCCTCCAGAGGCTACCAGGGGTGGTGCGGTCAGGGAAGCCTCTACCAGTCCCCATAGACGTTCTCACCAACAACACAAAGGATCCCTGGAGACCGTTCAACAAGTATGGGGCACAAAACACACACAACTTTATTGTCTCTTTTTGTCTTTTTTGCCTTTCTGTGTGTGATTGTTTGCTTTTTGCTCTCAGGTCCAGGGTGTATATGGCAGACCTGGAGTCAACACTGCACTACTCCCTGCGTGTTGAGCTGGCTGCTCACCCTGTTATCAAAGGACAGGCACTGACTTCTCTCAAGGCTTACATCTCTGTCTTGGCAAAGGTGTGCAGTTAACGCAATTTTCAAATACTCAAAGTACAAAAAATGGCAGATTTATATTTAAAAAAAAAAACATTTCAGACTCTGGTTTCAATTTAGCAATTTGCTCTTCACTGCCTGCGGTTAGAATTGTTATTTTGAAGTATACAGACTACTGAAAACTGTTCTGATCAGAAAATATGACTTCAGAATCCTTTAAGGGCACAACAGGAGAAGCATATCTCCAGATATTGGTTAAAAAATTAAATGATAACCTTTACAAATGCATGAACTCAGAGGATGTTGTTGCTCAACAATCATGCAGTTACAGCAGGTCACCACTAGGTGGAGATTGAGACGGCAGAATGGTATTTCACACTGCAGACTTCAGTTTCTTTCTGTTGCAGTATTTGGCTTTTGGGTTCCTCTTCATAACAGGATATTCGTTTTGGTTTCCATTGATTTATTCTGCAGATTTACTTAACAGCTAAGTTCAATGCACTGTTTTTATGAACACACACAAATGTGGCAGAAAGAAGGCGTGCATGCCAGTGTCTAGAACAGAAGTATGAAGACTCATGGGAGTTGTTGAACCGCTTGATGCTGCCTCTCAGGGGAATTGAAGTGTGGCTGCCAGCCTCTCAGCACCCACAGGTTTTATATGTACACAGCCTGATTACAAGTAAACCTCGCTGGGATACACAAACCGCTAGCCGTCAGTCTCCTTGTGCTCAAGCTGTAGTTTCACACAAGCATTTCTGTAAATATTTGTGACCATGCCAGTCTTCGGAGTTTAAAAAAAAAAAAAAGAATTCCCCTTTCTTTTTTGTTCTATTTTTTTTCTCTTATCCTTTCTTATGACCTTTTTTTGTTTCTCCTTTTTCTTTATTTTTTTTATTCTTCATTAAATTACTCTTACAAAATTATCCCACTCTCCATTTCAATGGATAGTTCCACTTTGTACTGTACGGCCTTTGGCTGCATTCTTATACCTCGTTATTCGTTACATTCTTGCTGTGTGAAGTGTGCCAGCCAGGCAAACATGTTGTGATGATGAGGCCCGACCTGCTAGCCCTGTCCCTGTTGGCTACGCACCAGGCTGTTTCACTGCCCTAGTCTGCCACCAATCTCTCTGATTATATCTCACTCTCTAGGGAGGCATCATAGAGAGAGAGAGAGAAACATCTCGCTCTCTTTGTGTGTGTGTGTGTCAGTCAGAGCACTGTGGCCTCCCATTAGCTCCAGTTTGTTTAGTCAATAGCAGCAGGTCCCAGTGGTATTTTTAGCATCACCCCCCCAGAATGGAGTAGCAGCCCAGCGGGGCTTTTGTGTAGCTGAGGAGGGCGTCATTGTTACAGCTGACCGCCACTTGATGGCCCTTATTGACACTTGAGTGAGAGCTCTGGCTACATAGTGAGAATGCTTTAAGCCAGACTGCTTGTTGGGAGTAGTGAATGTAAGGTGAGTTAGTGGTTTGTTACAGTGCTGCCAGCTGGATAGTCTTTAGATGAAACAAAGAGTCAAACTCTTGATTTGTTTATAAAATGACCTCACTTTTCAAACTGTCCTCTCTTCCTGATAATGAAGGCTGTGTGTTTAAAAAGCCAACACCTGAACTCCATGTGTGAGTCATGTGATTAGATTAGAGTGAAAGTGACTCACAATGGCTTGACCTTTTAATGTCAGTGTTATTTCACTCTGCTGTCATGCTCCTTAATCATGACTCTTTAATTTCTACTGAACCACATAGTGGGTGGAAAGTGTAGCTGCATTTATGGGCTCACATAGGGTAAATATGACTGAGACTATAACTAATAGTTAGTTTCAGTATTGATTAGTCTGCATATAAATTTTGTGATTCAGTTGATTTTTAATAATTTTGTCTGGAAAATTGTGGAAAAAAAATTACAAGAAAAGCAACAAATATTAACACCTGAGAAGCTGGAATGACCACGTGCGTGTACTCTGCGCCCCTTGAAGATACTTTTAATATTTTTTCATGGATTCATCTTTTTGCCATATGCTCAAAAATTACTCTGTCCAAGAATTGCACTTCCAATATTTTTTTCTTTGTTCCATATATCCATAATCATCCCATTATTGCCACAACATGTATTTTTTTTTTCCTCACCATTTTTCTTTTTTGCACCCAGTCATAATATTACTAGATTTATTATCTTGTCATGGTGAAGCCGGATTTATAAAGCCTCTACATGTATATGAGGATTAAAAAAGTGGATCTTGGGAAGCATGGGAGCATTACAGCGAGGTTTTTAAGGATTACACCTCTATCCTGCTTTTCTCGAAAGAAGCCCTTCAGCCCAGAGGGGACAAAGGGGCAGGGGAATAAAACAAAGAATTAAGAGGAGGGGTTTAGTCTAAAGAAATTCAGCCTTCTGCCTTCTCACGCCATGGCTCAGGACATAATGTTCAAAAGTGCCTCTGCTGCCAAGATTGCCTTAGCTTTTCTTAAAATTAGCTGTCCAGATAATTATGAATCATATTACAGATTTAATGAGCATTCCCTCAGAATTTGTCAATTCACTTTGATGTATTTTGTGTGTGTGTGTGTGTGTGTGAGTGAGTGAAGATGAGGCTGCTATTTTCTGGTTTCCACTCGGGCACGTGTCTGCCGTATATTATTATCAACGGGCTTCACCCTTGGCTTCTACCCCCAGCCTGGCCTGGTCTGCTTTGCTGCAGCCAACAGATGCCTCCCTCTCAGGACCCTCACCACTAGGAGCTTGCGGTTTCTCAAGTGCTGCTGATACTAATCGGATCAGGAATGACATATTGCCAGGGTGAATGGGATTGTCATGGTCCAACTGGGATGGGCGCAGGAGGGGTGCAGGGTGGAAGAAGGTGAAGTGTTTGTGCACGTTTTCTCGAGATAGAGAGGACAGATACAGATGGAGATTTCTTGAGCAGAGAGATGTAGAGATCATAAAAAGTAGTAGCAAAAGAAAATCAATAATCAGCAGGGATCCCTCATTCAGAATTTCATCCACAAATGAATCATTTTAATGGTCCTGTCAGCTGAATTTTTTTAAATTTTGCTAATATATTACCATTATAATTTCTCTTGATATTGGTCTAGTGTTGCTGATAATATTTATGAAGTGAAAAAGAAATGAGACACACACACACACACACACACACAGTGTCACATTATTATTAGATACTTTTTTTTTAAAACAAAAATCTGTTAAATGCTCCAGTGTTGCTCTAAAAGAATGAAATACTGTTCAGTATTGTGTCTGACAGCACAGAATTCATCACCACATAACTGAAATATTTCTAGCATGACTTTGAAACAGCTTCTGACACCAGTAACAACATTTTTAGCAGCTTTTGGCAAAAAGTGACCGATTGAGGACCATCCAAGGGCAGGCAGACAGGAAGGATGAAGCCTTATTTACATCAGTGTGAGCAAAGTGAATGCATCTGAATGTCTGTTATCTGAGTTTGAAAGGTTTTCTTTCTTTATGCAGACAAAAAAAAATTTTTCTCTTGTTTTCAGTTGTTTACCAAACCCAGAGAGCTGCTTGGCGATGCTGACTTAAGTCCATTAGTGGAAAACATCTGCGTTTTCTCCTGGTTAAATTCATATGCCGGTTTAATGAGCTTTTCCAACCAGTTGGCATTCAGACCCCGGATCCACACCTAAACCTATTATCACTGTGCCACAGCAGCAAACGTCACAAGCCTTTGTTCCTCTTTACATCCCAACTTTGTGTGTGAGGATGGGGACGGGGGGGGCAAAGCTGTCAGGCCCCAGGAACATGTGGCTTTCATCTCCTTTATTCATTTGTGATTATATGCTTATTTATAACTTCAGTCAAAAACCCACACACAGATATCTTTTAATTTGAAAATATGACGGCTCCTTTCATCATTGACATGATTTTTTTTTAAATTTCTTTTTATTATTATCAGTTTGTAAAATTACCAAAGCTGGGCATCCAGAGTTCCGTTAATCTTAAGTAACAATAACTCTCAAAAACACAGAATCTTAACACCTTTTGTTTTTGTTTTTCTCAGCAGAAACCCCTCTGGATTACAAGGTTTAACTGTCACTGTTAATGGATATAAAAAATACAGAGTGTGGTGTGCTTAGAGTTATGATTGCCTCACTGCAGGAAGTAGGCCCATGGAGCCGGACTCTTAGCATTGAACAAGGAGATTTAAGCAAATCACAGCGGGTCTGGTAACGTGATCAGGGAGTGTTTGTATGCCATTGTGATCAATGGGCCAAACGTTCTCCCCTCCCTCGTGTTACATCCAGGGGCCCAGTGCATTAATAATAATGGTGGCCGTGGTTATTTTCCTCGTCAGTTTTGGAAAAAAAGCTTGATCCTCTTGCTGTGTCTGTTTCTCAGAAACAAGACCATTATCATAACCTATTCCAGAGAGAGGCTTACTGTGAGAATAGGATGCACATTAAGCCAGAGTTTATTAAAGTGGTCTTCTCTGTCTGACAGTCAAAAAGCCCCAGACCTCAGCTGTTTCTATTGTCAGTATTGCACGTGTAAAGACATGTTTGTCTGTGTCTGTCTTAAGGCTGTCATCGCTGGTCTCAGACACCCATCAGCTGGATTTCCTCTTCCTCTTCTTGTATCTACTTTGCTAGTTACAGTATCATGTTTCTTTACAGCGGTGGCTGTTGCCAAGGTGAGGCAAGGAGTAAATGTAAAACAGGAGAAAACCCGAGTAGTGGCTTAGGAAATTGGTCTTAATGAATGAAGAGACTTAAGCCGGGCTTTTGTCACCCTTACTGAAATTCTTTAAAGGTGCTGAGCAGGAAAATCTTAAACCGCACCTTTTGTAAAGTATATGAAATATTAGGGGAAAAATGATGGTGAAGTTGATTTTAAGTTTTCCCCCACCTGTACAAAAGGTTTTCAAAAAGACCTTAAGACCAATATTTGCATATGGAATAATCATTAAAATAAGCTTTATTTCTATAGCAACTTTCTAAACCAAAGTTACAGGCGGGTTCTCACAATTAACAAAATAGTATTGTTAAATTTTCCAAAATGCATGGAAAAAGGGGGGTGGGTAGGCAAGTAAAAATGAAAGATGTTTGCTGGGATGGGCTAAAGCCAGGACTGCATAGTCCTCTGTTTTAACTCTGGGCTGTGGAACATAACAGTAATGCATTCTCTGATCTAAGGGGACTGGTGGCAGTACATGTGCTAGAAGAGTTATAAAGTGGAGCCATGTACTCATTTAAACGTGATTTAGGTAAAATCCTAAAATTGGAATCTGTAGTGAATTGCAAGCCAGTATAATTTTGCAAGGACTGGGGTGATGTATTTGCTGTGAGAGTGTTGCTGGTGTGTTTGTTTTTGGGGTTTTTTTTGTTTGCACTAGATGAAAAGCTGAAGCGCCATTTAGGCACGCATACAGTGGATTCCAGTAATCGTAATAATTTGGAGGAAATGAGGCTGTGGATAAGATATTGGGTTACAACTGAACTGAGGTGTTGATCTAAAATAATGCCCAGGTAGACAATCCATTTAAAACTTGTTTTTGTAGTTTCATTTTCATGTTTAGGCCATGACATGAATTCAGTCACTTGTGTAAACTTTCTGTAAGATATCGGAAGTGGATAATTCTGTAAAACATTTTAATTTCAGTTGGACTCATTATTGAGTAAATGTAATCTATACTGCAGTCTAACAATATAAATGTAATTAACGTGAGTGACATGCATAAGATTTCTGGTTCTCAGACTATGCATGCCGGCTAAAGTGATGTCAGTTATTCCAATAATGAATCAACCGACTCAAACCTGCTTTTCTTATTGTTTTTTTTTTTTTTTAAATTGTTATTATCCTCTCAGTCTTCAAGTCTATTTTATGTAAATAATTGGATTATTTTTGCTCAACATTTGCTTCTGTTGTGCTTTCTTCTTCTATGTGCAGTACTTCCCAGGCCGTCCTATGGTGATGAACTTGCTGAAGTCTTTAAACTCCTGGCTACACAACCAGACTGCAGATCAGATTTCCTATGAGGGGTTTGAAGATATACTGGAAAACTCAGCACAGGTAAGCCCAGACAAGGATATAGCTTTGACATTATGTGCCCTTGTTAAAATGAATTTGGTGCATATAAATTAATTTTTGTAGTTAACATTTGTGTGTCCCCAATCTGTGGCATTCATTGGTTTCAGAAATGGCTTGTCGGATAGATAGTACATTTAGAGAGTACATAAATGCAAATTGAGGATGGGAACATATATTTGTAAACCAAAGCAGCAAAGGAAAGGAAGGGAGAGGAGAGACTACCAGACGGATGAGCAGCTGCAGGGAGAGCAGAGGGCAGGTCATCACAAAATACACCCAGACTGATGTCACAACGTCTGTCCGGGAGTTGCCTTGTTGTTCTGCTGAGCCACAAGGTCGCTGGACACTTAATCAGTTCAAATCCATCTCAAAGGCACGACAATAATCTGTCAAAGAAATGTCAAAGTGTGTATTTTTAATTTTTTTTAACTTCTTTAAAAACAACCGCAGCAACAAAAACTAACTTGTGTACAAGTTGAGGAGGAAAAGATTCCTAAGGATAAACACCCAGGTATTTCAGTGTCTACTTTGCCTTTGTCACTGTGCCAGCACATACAGCTGGAAATCTATGTGCTGTTGTCTTTGGAATGAAGCCTGCATGCCTTCAGTGTGCAGCTGCTCACAAATTGAAAGAGTCACTTACTTACATCATTAGCTTTTAGCAGGCAAATCAATGGATCAATGAATCAATGGGAAGGTATGAATAGACTCCGCCTCAGAGGAAATGGACTCTGCGCACACGCGCGCAGACGCCAAATCTTTACTATTGACATGTGCGTAACCCTGTCAATCAAGCCGACAATGGCAGTGCAGTCCAACGAGAGAAACGACTTTATGTCAGAGAAAATATGTTGTTGAATTCAACTGTGGCTCGTGGTTGGAGATCTGGATAGCTTCTGTTCATTAGTGGAGGGCTGAACCATTAACCTGAGATTGACTTCTCATTGATCAGGAAACTACATGGTGCAGCTTTCATTAAGTTGCACGAATCTGGAGATACTGGAGAGATGCTTTACTTTTTAGAGGACGCTTTTTGAATTTTGTCTTAAAGGAGAAGCCTGGTGCTACTTTCCAGCTCCTCTGCTCTGTGTATAACTCTGAACCAAAAGACCATTTGTTTCAATTCAAACCTCATAAAATGGTTCAAAATGTATAGTTTGATTTTTTTAGGGGGGAAAAACACATTTCCTAAAAAGCTGGATAGCATTTGCCAAGCACTCCAATGACCACACAATATTAAGTAATGCATTTGTTCCGGGCTGCAGATTCAGATTTATCCAGAGCAGAGAGTGCTTTGTGTAGCTCAGGGTTTGTGCAAAGATGCAGCAGATATCGTCTTCATTGCAATGAAAGAGATGAAGATGTAGGTTTATAACCAATTAACATTAACTTTATTTAATGGATTTTCAACACCCTAGAAAAGAAAATGAGATTTCCTTTTTTTTAGCTTTTTTCGTCTTTTAGTCTCCAAATTCTGCACTGCCGGACGACGTGAGGTGGGTGGGCTGTCAGGGTTCACAACCCCAATTCAGACGTTATCCATGCGGGGTGTGGACTCTCTTCCATCTTCTCACTGTCCAAGCTAACAGTCGCGGCTCAGGTAGGCACACGGTTTGCGGCTGTGAATTAAAAGGTCAATGAGGGGTCAAAAATGCAGGGTTAGACTGAGAGCTCAACAAATGAACGCTGGAATGTTTGGCCTTTTTATTTCTTTCCCCTCAGTGACCTGATGTAACATCTGACAGAGAAAAGATTGATTATTCACATGCACACATAAACCTGATTTTTATTATTATTTCCCCAACTTTATATTGTCATTTTGTAACAGTTAAAATTGAGCCTAATTTTGTGTGAAAAGGGATTATTTTAGATTAGTGGAATGTGAGTGGTTAATATAAAAAAAAACCAACAAAAAAAAAAACAAAACAGGCAGATGACCAGAGGCCTTGCTCCTGGCAGGGGCGTTAATCTCTCTTCAATACATACACACACACACACACACACACACACACACACACACACACACACACACACACACACACACACACACACACACACACACACACTCTCTCAGCATCTAAAACAACACATCTTCCTCCAAA
>VUQK01020150.1:8655-21087 GCA_015106715.1 Bujurquina vittata
AACCATCTAATTTTTTTTTTTTAATAATATTTAAAAAAAAAAAAAACTCTTCATCTCCCCCACCTTTGTTTGCACTTTCAATTTGCATATCAAAGAAATCCCATCGGGACCTGCTTTGCATATTTACATATGATTAGTAACTTTAAATGAACATGTCAAAAATGGTCGAATTTTCTTTTTTGAATGTGCGAGGACTACCTAGCTTGTATAATTAGTGCCAGCACATGTAACATAGCCAAAAAACAAAACAAGCTGATTTCAAACAACACAAGAGGCACCTTTTATATTGCCTTTCATTAGGCGTACTCAAATATTCCTGTCTCACCTTGGACCTCAAAGCTTGCTAAATGATAACTCCCTTCGAATGATAAAGACAAAAATATGTACTGTATGTTTGTGGTAATATTTCTTTGCAATGACATTAGGTCTTGTAAATTCTATCAGTTTGCTTCTGATGGGAATATTTTTAGATGTACGGAGGAAGAGTTTGAAAAGAGAACAGCTGGGTTCAAGGTCAGTTAGTTCTGTGACAAAAACAATCTGTCTGCTTACTGTCATATAGTTCAAAGTCACAATAGGGTAAAGTGATATTCTGTCTTCTTACCTGACAGCAGAGTATGTCTCAATGCTGACATGTTATTCCTCTCATTCTAGAGACCAGAAGTGAGATCTAAAACCAAATTTAAACATTTTATTTTGCCTGTGTTTTGTCACATGTGGGAGGGATGGGAGGGACAGACTCGAGGGCCCGCGCCTTCTTATTTGCACTAACTTGAAGCTTGACATGTTTGACGCCTCGTGTGTTCGTGTGTGGGTGTTGTGGCATGTTGTGAAACTGAAGCCAAACTTTTCCTTGCTGAAACTTCTGGAAGCATGAGCTCTCCTGCAGGCCAAAGTGAGCACACAGGGAGCCTAAAAAATGAACTAACTATGTGATTATTAATTGGAGCCTATTTTGATTCAGTATTCCACGCTGCACATCGTCACGGGCCCTCAGTGGAATTGTGTCTGTGTAGCGGTGTGCTGAATTGGGGGCTGCGGCAGCAGTCTGGAAGGCTCTGCCGTTTGGAGCACTGCTCGCTACCCACACATCGGCATACCAATGAGTGGGGTTAAGAAGGCACCGCTCCTCACGGAGACACCGTTCCTTCAGCAGACCCAATCCGCCAAGTCTCCACGGACCTATTTCCAAAAGCTGCTCCTAATGTGGGCCTGTGTCAATCACCCCCACAGACAGTTCCCCTCTCGCCCCCTCTCCCGTCCATATGAAATAGTCATACATTAGGAACCAGGGGAGTACACCTCGCTGTCTAGGAGTCCTCATGTATTCTAATGCTATTCAAAAGCTGTGGGTAGTTAAGTGAAAGACAGTTGCTGGTTTTTGCATCCGTTCACTGGAAGCGTTTCCTCCTTTTTTGGCTTTCAAAGAGTCAGATTTCGACATGCAAGATTTGGGCTGTCTTTTGTCTCTGTTTGTTTGTTTATGAAGAGTCATACTGTGCAGGCAAGAAGAGACTTTAACAGGGAAGGCGTCGTTCTGTCAGCGAGTGGACGGGGGCTAGATATTGGATCTCGCAGTGACATGTTTATGTGACAACATCATTTGACAGCTTTGACACTCCATAGACAAACACCTTCAAAAGAGTGAGCAGTATACCAACTCAAAAAGTATAGGGATGCCTTTTTGCTGCCAAATGTACACTAAGTTGATGAGCTAATTTTGTGTGTGCGTGTGTGTGTGTTTTAAACAGAATAGAGCTCAGAGTGTACTTCAAACATCATCAGGCCTACATTTGCTTAAACTTGTAATGTTGCTTGACTGACTGCCCCGTAGGAAAAAAAAAATCCTGATCATAGGTGATAAAAAAAGTGAAGCTGTTGACAAAGAAAGATAATAACCCAGGATAAAATTACCCCTTTAAACAAGTCTTCAAACTTTGCATAGGGATTTTTTTATTCCTTCAGATTTTTATCATACTTTTGAACTTGCATTTTATTTTAAATTCTGATTGGTGCATTTTAATTTGTAAGAGCATTACACACTATAAAATTATTAAGAAGTGGACAATCAAATACAATAAAACACAAATCTGAAAAATTGCAGTGATAAAACTCATAAAGCTTTTGCAAGTTTTCAGTCACTTGTTAATAAAAGACAGTGAGACAGTAATGGGTGGTGTCTAAGAGAATAGAACTGTTTTCATGGAGGGAAAGGAAAATCCAAAGACCATTCGAAAAAGCATTTAATTGGACAGTTAAAGTAATATGTAGAGGCAAAAGACCTGGGCCAGATACTTGTAAATTAAATGAATATAAATTTGTTCATCACACTTCCCTTTGTGGGTGATAGATATCACCCACAAAGGGAAGCCCTACTCTTCTCTTTGTGTGACAGATAAATGTATAGAATTGGCATGTCGGAGGTGGCAGTGATTGAACCGGGGGTCTTCCATTAATGGACAACATATTTTACAAGTGTGCATTTTAATCACTAACAGGACTTAAACCTGCATTTGATGTGGACTGTCTTCAGAGATGTGTGGTGCATTACTGAATAGCAAAGGCAGCAGGGCAGTGTTGTGAGAGGAAATCAAAGCAAACTTCATTCAGTGTACTTTTTTAACAACAATGGAGTGTCACTAATATAAAGCTCCAGAGTGCCCGTATATTGATTGTAAGCAGGTTGATATCATGCAATGGGACGGTGTTTATATAGAGCGTTTCTGACCTTACTGACCAATCAAAGCATTTTACTCTAGAAGAAGCCACATTCACTTTATTATTTAAGCACTTTATTCTCTTTACTTAAAGGCTTGATCTACCTTGGATCCACACCTGGCCGGTTTAGAAGGACAAATTCTAGCATGCAAGTATTTGGACTCTGGGAGAAAGCAGGAGTACCTGGAGGAAAGCCAGTCAGCCACAGGGAGAAAATAAAAAACTTTTGATAATACTACTAAAAGATATAGAAAAGCCTTAGCCTCCCCTTTATACTACATTAAAAACTTGAACAGAAAAAGTTGAAAAAGTAAAGAGGATGATCCCATCTATCCTGTACTGACTCCTGATTTATCCCAGGGTCTTACATTTCTACAACTAACACATTATCCCACTGCCTGGAGTCATACTGTGAAGCCATGGAGGCAGCCGCTAAGGTTCTCTGCTACCAAGGATCCAATCTCCTTTGGGGTCAGAGTACAGAGGGCTTCCATGGCTGGTCCAATAACACCTTGCTTGGCTGAGTGCAGCCCACGCTGGGCCAGAGGTATAGTCACAAGTCCACAGGACGTGAGGCAGGATGAGTAAACCGCAGGGATCTGAGTGGATTTATTCTCCTGCCAGCATCCTTTTTGGTCAACTGTGGACCTATTGTACAGTCTCAATGTGTTATGAGCAGCAATGTGACAAAGAAGGACTAAGAGACAGCAAATGAAGACAGGTAGACAGAGGCTGGTGCCAAGAGACAGGGCATGATAATGACATTTTGATTTTATTGTCAAACAGAAAAACCACAATAGAAAAAGGACCTGAGGGCCTTCAAGATGAAAAGTATCAACACTATGTGGACCCTTTCTGTGCAAGCGTCCTAATGAACAACTTATCTCAGAACTTAGTTGAACATATATGAAAAGAGGTGGATAAACCAATTAATTGTAAAGACGTGCTATGCAGAGAATGCGGATTCTTTTGAATGGATTTGATATGCTGTTGAAGGCTGTTCCTTTGAGAGTATCGTTCTACTCTGAAAATGAGCTGGACTATGCAGCTGAAAACAAGTGCTGATTTTGAGAGGCGAGAGCGTTTTCACGTTTTGTTCCTGAATGTGTGTTTCACTGAAGCTGCACAGTTCAAAAATTAGAGTGACTTAACTTTCCTGTTAAAAAGATTCACTTTTCTAGATATACTAAAAAATGTGCAATATGGTGGATATTGTTAAAATGCATCATTCCTTTTACTCAATAACCACGTGCATCCCTCTAAATGTGCATAATGATTTTGCATATTCCGCATAAACCTAAAACCAAATAAAGTGAAGCAGCACTAATCCCTGAGTAAGCTTAAGTTTTGCAGCTTAAGTTGTAACAGTTTCTTTCTACTTTGTGTTTTAGAGCTATAAAAAGTGTCCTTTGAAACTTGTATTTAAGCTTATGAAAAATACACAATACAAATAATTTTCCTATAATCCCTAATTTTAATTTAAAGTTCATTCTTTTTCCGATGTGCACATTTCCAGGTAAATCAATTCCCATAATAAGACCTTGAATTCCATCAAATACAGAAAAAAGAAGCCTTTCTTCTCAGTATTGGGCATAGTTACCATATACCATGAGGTTCAGTGGAGGAATTTATCATTACTGTGTGAAGCCTGATGGTATGTGTGCTTTTAAAATTAATGACAGAAGCACTCTGACTTTTAGTCCATCTAAAATTTTCATTAAATTTCATTATTCAGCTGTCTCTATGGCCCTGAATTAATAAACTCCAGGTATCATTCCATGAATTCATATTACATTTGAGACGGACGGACTCAGCACCATTTTTTTACACCCTTTACAATATCCTAAAAACATACAATTAAAAGTAAGTTCAAACACTTTCTTCAGTGTGGCGCTTTGGTTATTGCTTTGAAAATAGACTCTAAAGACAGAGCTGCTGCTTAATAAGACAACCTCTCCCATAAAGAAACACACACACACACACACGTGTGCGGTCAGGGGCTATTTTTGTGAATGCAGAAATCAGTGGTTCTAACATATATCATTGTTAACTAGAAAAACATCGCTTTTTATTGACACTGACAGAAGAAGAGAGCATCATTTCCCTTCATTGCCTCCAAGATTTCTTAATGGCACTATTTCATCCACACAGCCTGTTTTTATCTTCTGTTTTCCAAAGTATTCTACATAAAGGACAAACGGAGAATACCCCTTTTTAATTTGTGGCAGCACGCTGAAATGCAGTACACTGTACAGATGCCAGCGAAGTAGCAATTAACTGAAACCGCTTAAATTTAGGATGTGATAAGCGACTGCAGGAGAAGGGGAAATTATTTTCCAAAGCGAACATTTAGGCTCAGCAAATCCTTCCTAGATAAAAACCGTGTAACTGGCAAGAGTCAGACTCATGAATACAGATTTAACTCCCACGAAGCTCTTTCTGACAGACATATAGGGCAACTCTGCTCCTTCTGTCGTCATCCTTGTTTTTATTTTCCCACATGAAACATCTGTATTGTTAGAAGCTGTGTTTTAAGCAGGATTCTAAAAGCATCCTCAGATAATGCAGCAAATCTGCATTGAGTTCCATGTGACTCTGAAGAGCAGATTCCCACTGCGTTTAGGGTCCACGTTTGTTTACCCTATTTGATGGCACTGAGGTTAACGCTCCCTCTGGCGCCGTCGAGAGCAAGAGCTGAGAGGCGCCGTGAACACCTGTTAATCGCACTGAACCCGAAACAAACTCTTTAAGAGATTTTACATCACAGCATATCAAAGAAGAAAGCATCAGTGTCGAGCCGTCTCTCGCAGGCTCTGAACCTTCCACTCGCAGCAGACACGGATGTAAAGTTTGAGCAGAGCAGCACAACAATGTGCAAGATAAGAAAGAAGCAGGAGGCTCAATTTCTGCAAAGGGAAAACTAGGCTCAGGTTGGATTTGGGCAGTCGAGTCGGTGTTCCCGTCTGCTAAGTGGTACACTCACGGAGCAGTTGTCAACACAGGCTTCAGGTGAGAAAAGTCATTAACTGCATTCAAAGATAGTCTTTTATCGTTTCCCCCTGGAAGTAAACTCTGTGGTTCTGCTGGCCTGGAATGGATTCCTGCCAGATCTTTATTTCCCCTCGCTCTCCTTAACTTTTCCCATCTCTTGTCTCTTCCTTGTTTTCCTGCAGTCTTCTTCTTTTCATATATAATAAAAACGCAGATAAGCCAATAGTTAGGAAAGGAATTACAAACATGATTATGGGTTGGAAGAGACAGCGTCCAGTCTATTTTTTTGTGGGTAAAAGGAGTTTAGAATATTTTCTTCCCAGATTTATACTTTAATTTAGTTGGTTAGTTTAGAAACAGGATGCATCTGTATCTGCTCTTCCTGGGGTGGAAAAACATTTGCCCCACATTGCATTGGTTGTATTGTGACAAGAATTTGATTCGTCACGTAATATTTTCTCAAAAGTTTTTAATCATATGCCTGATAATCATATGCAGTTCTTTCTCTGTGTCAGAGGGCATACATGGGAGGAGGTAGCTTCAGACAATAATATTCCATGTATGCTCAGTGGAGAATATCACTTGTTGAAAAATAAAACATAATGGGCCTCAGCTGTTTCTGGAGATCCAAGAATTGGGAGTGGCCAGGAATTCTGCTTACTGTTCCACACACTGTAAGGATCAGTCAGTCAACCCTCTTGTTAAAAAGTTAACAAAATAACAATTTCTGAGCTTTAAATACCAGAAATAAACTCTGGTCTGCAAAATATAATGAGGAGGCCTGAATACTCACTTCATTATAGGCATGGACTCCACTAGAGTGTGCACCAAGATGTTAGCAACAGATCCTTGACATCCTGTAGGTTACAGGGTGGCGCCTCCATGAATCGGACTTGTTTGTCTCACAGCTGCTCGACTGGATTGAGATCTGGAGAGTTTGGAGGCCAAATCAACCCCTCAAACTCATTGCTGTGTTCCTCAAACCATTCCTGAATGATTTTTGCTTTGTGGCGGGGTGCATTATCCTTCCAAAAGAGTTCACAGCCATCATGGAATAGCATTTCCATGAAAGGGTGTACATGGTTGCAACAATGCTTGGGTAGGTGATATGTGTCAAAGTAGCATGCACATGGATGGCCCAAGGTTTCCCAGCAGAACATCGCCCAAAGTGTCACACCACCTCTGCCAGATTGCCTTCTTCGCATAGTGTATCCTGATACCAGGTGTTCCCCAGGCAAGTGACACACACATACCCGGCCTCCACGTGATGTAAAGCAACAAGTGATTGATCAGACCAGGCCACCTCCTTCCATTGTTCCTGGGCAAGCTCTGATGGACATGTGGCCATTATTGGCACTGTAAGTGGTGGGCAACCTGACTGGCCTGCAGCTATGCAGCCCCACACACAACAAACTGCTGCACTGTGTCAGCTTTTTCAGCAATATGAGTTACAGTTGCCCGTCTGTTGGATCAGACCACACAGATCAACCTTTGTTCAGCCTTGGCCACCCATGACCTAGTGACCATTCACCATTGTTCCTTCCTTGGACCACTTTTGATAGATACTGACCACTGCAGACCAGAAACACCCTGCAAGAGCTTTGGAGATGCTCTGACCCAGTCGTCTAGCCATCGTACTATGGCCCGTGTCAAAATTGCTGAACAACTTTCATGATGAAGAGATAACCAGTGTCAGTGGTCATAATGTTATGGTTCATCAGTGTACATACTACAAAAGAACTCAAGAAGTTTAAGTTATCAGGTCACATGTCATTTCCAAAGACTAACTGATTTCATAGAATTTGGGGGAATTTTTTATTTTCCTTTGAAGGCAAGTGGCTCCATCATATAGTGGTTTAACTTTGCCTAATAAGGAAAATATTTCCGGTTTGAGCATTGAAAGAGTCATACAATCCTTGGAGGTTATGTCAGGAATGGTATCTGTTGTAAAACTCTGCCAAAGCAAGTATGTTATGGCAGCCCCTTGTGAATGAGGGAGGTTTTTCTTTTTCTTTTTTTGTGAGCAATGTTCTGAGCAGCCCACTGTGGGTCCCGGTACCTGTGTGAAATGTAGGACACACGGCCCTTGGTGGGCCCCAGAAGGGCAGCCCACTCCTAGAATTCTCATACTGTAGGTACGCTGCAGGACCCCACTGTGAGCTCCTCTTTGCTCTGTGTAGGCAGCCCACAGTCAACTACACTATGGGCGGTCCCACTGGGGCCAGTCTGGACCCTACATTTCATGCTGCTACTGTGGCCTATGTGCCC
The DNA here is from genome assembly GCA_015106715.1 of Bujurquina vittata. Taxonomy (NCBI): domain Eukaryota; kingdom Metazoa; phylum Chordata; class Actinopteri; order Cichliformes; family Cichlidae; genus Bujurquina; species Bujurquina vittata. Next base: position 16,633 of record VUQK01020150.1, read on the forward strand.
ACATTGGGCCACATGGGTCTGTCCACAGTATTCTTGGAGAGACGAAATGAGAAATGTGACTTAAGAGGTCATTCCAGCAGAAAATTCTGCCTGGGAACTTGGAATCTGTGTCCACAATGTGTCTTTGGCTTTGTTTGGTACATTCCTGCTTTAGTGCCACCTGTAGAGAAGTAGGATATTTAAAACACACCAGAAGCGTGTTTTAACACCTTGCCTCAAAAACACCAAAAACACTGGGAGCTAATATTAGTCTAAACTCAGTGAGTGCCTTTAACTACTCACTAAGATTCACAGCAGCATTCAATCAGAAATGGTTTAAGTGTCAGAGGGAGTTTCCCATTAATGACTGGAGGTAGTTTGGAGGTGTGCTGAACGCAGCTTTTTAGATGTCTGCCACTTTGCAGACATTTATCATACTATAGACAGAATTACATTTACTTGAGGGTCAAATGTTTTCATCTGAAGTTGTTATTTTTTTGACATTTCCACTCACGAACAAAAAGTGGAAGTTACCAAGAAGGTTGAAAGTGTCATTTCAAGACTGCACTTGTCCTGATGTACCTGGCAACAGCCTTGGCACAGCAAAGGTGTATTTCTACACTTGTGTTTACATTGACTAGTTTGTCGTTTTCCACAAAGCCTGCCTACAAGAAGAAAGTGGGATTTTAGGAGAAGGTGTCTTAAAATTGTAGGGGCTAAAAGCCCTTGTTCAGCCTGAGAAAGATTTGAGAAGCTGCATAAAGGGTGCGCATAAGATGGGTGCCGATCACCTGGTTGAGCAGGCCTGGTCGGGTCTGCGCCAGACCATTTCCTGCTTTCCCCCCACTCCTACACACACTTTCTTCCTGCTCTCCTTTCCACTCCCCATACTTTCCTGTCAAAAAAAAAGCTTAAATACCAAAAATAAATCTTAAAAAAAAGATGTTGTTTGTGATGCATGTTTGTTTGTCATGCAAATCTACTTTTAATGGTTTAAGCTGTCTTAAGGTTCAAATTCGCTGTCAAAGCCAATTTTTTTCTCAAATAATATTCTTACTTGAATTTTTGTTTTCATTTTTGTGTTTAAATACAAATGTGGGATCTGCAGCATGTCAAATCAAAATGATTCCAAGCTGAAGGCTCCTTCCTTTCTTTATCCTAAAGAGTGTGGGATATGTCGGTGAGCAATGACAAAGTAGCAACCTGGAATTTCTTCTCTGTAACATGCAGACGCTCCGAGTTGCCATAAAAATGATCTGTTTAACCAGTTTCATGTTCAGCAACTTCCCTTCAGACTCACTGTAGCTGAATCCTCAGAAGTCATTCCTAATTATAATAAAAAGAAAAAAATAGCAGCATTTTCAAAGATGTCACAAAGACAATTATAAATAATTATTCACTCTGATATTTTCAATATAAAAACATGGAAAACAGACAATTATAAGCATCGCATTTCATCTTAAATCTGCTAATTCCTATATAAGAAAAAAGCCTGTTGAAATGGCTCGTGCATGTTGCCAGGAGCGGGACAACCACGAAGACAGCCGAGACAAATGTAACTAATTGTCATATAACCCCAAATTGGGGGCAGGAAAGTGTCTAAATAATGGCAGCTAATTTGGCTTGTATTGTGCTTTCTTGATGGGCTTAAATTGAATGAGTCAGGATCCATTCTGGCGTAATGTGAAAGCCGGAGCACCGGTTCACACCGGAGACATTCAAGGTCGAGCTACTCCGAATGAAGGGGTGACAGGGGAGTGAAGAGATTTAAAGAAAAGCAGCTGAGTCAATGGACAGCCAGGGAGCAGATTTGGCACAGCATACATGTAACCTTGAATTATTGTTTTTTGTCTCTCTCTCCTGCATTGAAAGCCTTTCTACAAGCCCTTCTCAAAAATATATCCTTTTTTGTCACCAACATTAACGCCACAATGAGTCTGAAAAAAATTGCAGTCACAAATTATTCATTGTAATCCTCTGTTTGAGGACCCTAATGCCTCTAATTGGGCTTTTATGACTTACAAACTCTATCTTCCTCTCCCTTTTTTACATTTTTTTTCCCCTTCTGGCGTTTGTTTTTCTTCCTTCCCGCCATGCTGCAGAGTGACATTGAGCCTCTCCCTGTTGGGGTGCTCTCTTGTCTCACTCCAGTGCACATTTTCGCTGTCCCCTCTCCTCCTCCCCCAGACAATGAGCTTTTGACTGAATACATTATCCGAGCTGTTGTTCTGTTTGTTGTTGTTTTAGCATCCAAGAAAAGAGATGAATTATTAATGATGACAGACAAACAAGGAAAAAAAAAAAGAGAGAGAAAAAATCTATTATTTTTAGGATTGCTGCTGAGTGCTGTGGCTCCATCATGAGGCCTGTGAGCGAGACCGTAAAGGTTTATGATGCACCTGATTACCGACTGGAACATTAACATTAACAGGAAATACATTACTGTAAGTATTTTTGTTAATATTGGATACATTCAGGATGCAGAACTGGGAAAAAACTGCCCTGCTTTCTTCTTACTGTGTAATCAAAAATGAAAAAAAAAAAACATCTTTAACATTCAAGATCTTGTTAATTGTAGTTATTTTTTCATGTTATGGGTGTTCTTTTCATATCATGCACTGTCTGTGATTTTTCTGGAATGTTATTATTATTATTTTATTTAAATGTGTACAAAAAATAATAGCTTGCCTTGTGGTCTGGCAGCTTGACCTGTTGCTATCTTACTGATCTATCAACAAACTGAGTTAATAACTGGACAGGAAGTAAAGCAACACACAGTTATTTAATAAGAAGGCCATCATAAGTGTTTTAGGTTCCAGTTGTCAAAAAGTGGAATAATGTCAACTGCACAGCCTCATCAGACTACCTTTAATGTATTTTAGGTGTACCTATAGAGGCTGTTGCTAACACAGTCTCTATGCATGCATGAGTGGATGGATGGGCTGGGAATATGTGCTTATGCAATAACTTGTTACTTAAACGCTAAACATCTACCAGGTCAGTGGCCATCCATCAAGGATTAGGGGCGGGTTTTGTTTCTGCCACATGCTGAATAGGCAAAAGTTCAGGAACTATAAGATAAATTTCAAAAGAAGTCTTTGTAACAAAAGCCTTTTCCATTTGGGTGTTTCAAATTGGAGATAATTCTATAACAAGGATAATTAACCAAACTCTACCCCTAAGCGGGTCCCCAACGAGGAGGCTAAGTGTCACACTCAGTAAATGCATGGTTTACTTTTGAATTTGGATGAACATGTGTTAGCTTCAAACTTGACTGTGTGGATCCTGCCTTTGTCCAAATCACATGGTGAAGTAGAGGACATAATAACAAATCCCCCATGTGTGGGTGTAACATGTCTGCCCAAGGCACAGCCACAAAAATCCATTTTCTCATATATCCAGATATATGACATCGCTATATCTCTTCAGTAATTTTGACAGGTTGACAGTTGTTTGTTTTTGTTTGTTTGTTGTACTTGATCCATAAAAGAAACTGCACCTACCTACAGTCATGGAGGTGCACAGGTAGGCTGGTATTTATCTGGCTCGGTGTCTCTTAGGTACATTATTGGACTCCCTTTGTTAAACAGCCCTTGCTTCAGTGTTTGTCAATAACCAGTCAATCAGTTTCAAGACTGCACACTCACAGTTTTGGTAGCAGGTGGTGCAACTGTGAAATATGTGATACCATAATGGGTTTCAGTCCCTAGAAGTGCGCCCGTAGGTTTTGAGCACTTAGAAAATGTCATTTATTTGTTCTTTCCTCAAAAAATTCTCCCTGGCTGGGTCCCTCCAAACAGGCTTGAGCAATTTCACTGCAGTAACATATAAAGTATTGTATTTGAGCCTGACTCTGATGCGTGCTCTAAAACTGACTTGGTAAAATGAAGTTGGAATAAACACAGGCATGATTTTCACATATTAAACATTTCCACAAAGTGAAGTTTAAAAAAAAAAAAGAAAAGAGAGGGAAAGGTTCATAACACAGTTTCCAGCAGTTTGAGTTATTTTATTTTGTCGGAGTAAAAATCAAATGTGCATCAGCTTCACCTATCATTAGCGACTCTCCTGGGTTTACAGTCCATCATAATGGTACTGATCTGAAGCAGGGATTACTGTGCCCCCTTTTGGTTATGAATGAGCACTGCATCGCCATTCGAGGCTTCATTCCAAGCCCCGCCGCAAGTTCTCAGTGAGCTCCCGACTAAGAGGTGTGATCATTAGACCGATTAGAATGAAAGATGCGCTGCGCTGGTGGTCGATCAGAAGGAGGAAATGCACTGCTTTGCATTTGTTTCACTATATAGAATCAGAGGGGCAGGGGGCTTCTGTTTTGATCAAAGAAACAGCCACCGGTGACACATTATCTGCTGTGATTGTGTCAGTTTGTCACTGCACTAAATCAGACATGTGGACCATTCATCACAGAAGAAAGCTGCCCCCCCCCCCCCCCCCCCCCCTCCCCCGGAAACGGCG
>VUQK01020151.1:0-18625 GCA_015106715.1 Bujurquina vittata
TATATATATATATATATATATTTATGCTCATGTGTCACCATACACATGAATGATAAATACACCACGCTGTTTGACCTGAGCAAGGAGTCAGAGCTTCCCATGGTGCATCAGGGATAGCGAATGGCCACATGCCAGCAGTCCACATCATCACCACCCACGGGCCAGCCCCAGCGTTTCTGCTCCCTCTTCTATTACAGATATTAAGGTGGTGTGTTTCAGCATACAGAGAGCAACTAATCCGTCTTGTAGTGTGTCAGGAAGCCAGTCCTGTTCTGGTCCTGCAGCCAGTCAGTGTGTCAGTCTTTGAAGCCACAGGGTCTTTATTAATTAACCTCTGGCTGGCTAGTCAAAGGGGAAAGGTCCTGCAGATGAAGTGGTGGTGTCTGTGTTGTCAGCCTCATAGGTCACGACCTGCGCCTACAGCATGACCCCGGCCTTATTTGAGCCAGATGTTAAGGAGCAAGGGTCTGTGCTGCATTCTTTTCTTTCCCTGCTGCCTGGCTAGCAGAACGGTCACCATCAGCCACTCGAGTCAGAGCGCTGATTTTCTTCTGGGTAGATCGCTGCTGTACTCCTCTGTGTGCCACCCCACACCCCACCTTTTTCCCTCTCTCTGTCTCCCTGTGGGATCCATCCATTCACCCCCTCCCTTTCCTCTGTTTTCCCCCTCCTTCCTTGTTTGGCCCATTGCCCCTTTCCGCTTCGCTCAAGGGAAAGAGTGCCGTGTGTGTATTGCCTGGCAGCATGCCCACTCTCATCGTTTTCTCCCCATCTCCTCCTTCGCTTTTTTATCCCACCCTTCCCTCATCTCTCTCCTCCGTCTCTCATCCCATTCTTCTTATCCTTCCCGTATCTTTGCCTATATTATTCCTCTCTGCCACCTTCCCCTCATCTTTCTCCTTCCACCTCCCTTTGTCCCCATCACTCCTTCCACCTGCTTCTAATCACTAGCCCTCGATCTCTTTCACTCCCTGCCTTCATTCATACTTTGCTCTCCGTCTTTCTCTCTCCGGTTCCCCCTCCCTCCCCCTTCGTCTTTTCCTCGGCTGGGCTCAGGAGCAGTGAACAGGTGTTGTCTCCTTTTGATTTGGGTGCGTTTGGATTAATGCTGTCAGCTCAGCTGTTAAAACAACTGCCACCGCCAGATGCCAGTCAGTTTGGGGCTGGAGTTGTCACCTACACACACACACACACACACACACACACGCTCAAACATCCAAACATACACAGATGCAGTCGTGCACGCACACACACACAAACACACAAACACTTGGCCTCTTGGCTCATTGTAGTACTGACAGAGCAAATCAGCTGTTGTATGCCAGTCTTCTCTATAACCCAGGTGTGTGTTTCTGTACCCTTTCCAAAACATCACAGACAGTCGGTATAAAAGAGTATATGACAAGATACTGCAGTGATCATTAATATACTGCCAGAGTTGCTAAAAACTCACTTAGACATCCATCTTTTAAAGGATCTTTTTTTTAAACAAAGATAACCATAGTCTTATGAGTACAGAGATATTTTTAAGAGTGTTTAAATTAGTTTCACTTAAGAAGACTACTGCTTAATGTCCTCTCAACACTCAAAGAATGATTGCACAAGGGTTATCCTTGGTTGTGTTTGGGGCTGTAAACCATGGGAGCAGGCAGTTTAAGTGATGAGGACATTTAGCAGACAGGAAATATGACTCTTGTGAGTCCCTTAATTTAATAGAAGAAATCTTGGCGCACTAAATGATTGCCAAAAGTCTTCCTGTTGGGGATGGTTACTTTGAAGTGAAGAGACACCACTTAATTGTTTTAGGATTTTAGATTAAACAGTTTGTCATTCAAAAGTTAGAATTTAATTATGTGTTTGTCTAAAAAAACAAAGATAATAAAAGAAAAGCAGTTCTAACCAATGACTGATGCATCAGCTGAATTTCTGTTCCGGTCCTGTTGGTTGATGACAGATGAAGAAATAACTTTGGCTACAAGTTTTAAAAGATTTCATTCAAATATTTAATGGGTATGCTACAAAATGCAAATACTTTACTTTCAAAACACATTTTCTTTAACTGACTACACCGTGTGTATTCAGTGAATAAACCCTCAGCTAAAAGCAGCTCATGATTTCCACCTTCTCCCTCTCTCTTCATGCCCACGTGTTCCTTTCTCTTGTGCCCATCCTGTCTGTATGTGCGTCCTCACCTTTCAGGAGTTACTTAGCCTTCCCTACATGCTTGATTTTAATCTGGTACCAACTCTGAAACCACCGTGTGTGTGTGTGTGTGTATGTATGTGTTTGGTGTCCGTGTGCACCATCATTCTATTTTTTTGAGACACACACACACAGACACTGACACCCACCCACCCTCGTAACCATTTTCCACCTGCCAGTTGCTTAAATTTAGAATGTGGTTCCCTCTTGTTAAAATTTGTTAGTAAAATGATGATCAGCTATGAATATCTGTGATTTGGGCTATTTAGAGCTCCTTCAGATGTGGGTAGAAGCTGCAGACTTACTGGCGGTATGTGTGGGTGTCTGTCAGATGGTGGGTCACTGGCTTTGTAGTGGTGATGCTGGTGTCTCAACCAAATACACTTTTTCTAATGCAAAATATTGGGGGAAACGTTCTGTTTGCAATCTTTTCATTCCGGTCACTCTTCCTCTTTCGCTCATTCGCGGTTTTTGTCCGGGTTTCAAATTGAACTCATGCAGTCGTTTTTCTCTTCTTCTAACGTCGCACTAAGTGGTCTTGTGACGGTGGTTCAAGGAGAGAGCCACACAGAGACGCTTGTTTTTGAGGTGGTGTTGGTTTGTCTAATACACTCTTACTCACAAACACAAGGATCCAGCACATATTCTAACATTGATCCCTCTTTGTACCCCCCACCCCCACCTCCCAATCCCACCACCAGAACATCAGTTTACTATATGGAAATGTTTTGTAACCCACCAGCTGAACCATATTTTGCCCCACTTTACTGCAGCTCACGCCCTCCTCGTCCATTTTGTTGGTTTGTTGAATTACACTAACAAGGTTATTTTCAAGGTTATTATACCCTACTGTAGTCTCCAGTCTCCACTGAGCCAAACGTTGTTAGGGCTATTAGCCCAATCAAGGAGTCACGGGTGTCTTGTGGGAGAAGAAGTAAAAGAGGGTCAGCACAGACAGGAATGTTTGGGAAGAAAATAAGTGCCAACACAACATGCTGTGCTCATGAGGATTTTACAATAAATGTGATGTGATATTTATCAATAGAGTTCATGCACCCGCTTGACTCAGTTATCTTGTTGTGAAAAAGATATGAATGATCAGATTAAGAGAGGGTTCATTTAATTTAAATAAATAAATAAATAAAAAGAACCGCAATATGTTTTGATAAAAATCGGAATCATTCATTAGTTTCTGTGATTCTTAAATATTTCCAATGAAAAGCCGAAGCAGTGTTGTAGTAGATATTCCAATCAGATTTAGGCTCTGAACAAATCAAATTTGAATGTTGTCATTGCAGTTTGAACCCATTTTGAACTTCAGCTGGTTATGCGAGTGAGTTAAAGTAGACCTGTTATCTTCTATAATGTGTGTGCTCTGACAGCGGTGGATGCTCATATTAAACAAGACCAAAGTTTCAAATAATGAGGTCAGCATTTGAACAAGCTTTTGGCTCAGAGGGAAAGTTTGGGCTCCAGACTCCTCTGAAGGCTTGGTTTCAGCCAGGTTTTTCTTCTGCTGGCTTTGTGTTATTTCAGTGAGGGTGAATATGTCCAAAATGATCATCTGAAACACAGCTCACAACTGTGGAAATGAGCAGCTGAAAGCAGCAGCAGCAGCAGCTCACTCTTTAGTTTTTAGCTTTGTCCTGCAGTTCCCAAAATATATCTCCTTGCCTCCTAAAACCCATAATAGAGGCTTTTTGTTAGATATTGTAAGCCTCTATACCTGGGGGGGAGGGGGGGGTTACAGTAACCCTGGTGATGTCACAGTGACTTCCTCAGGGTCACTGTTTCAAACTTTGAACAGCTTCACTGTTCTTGCACCACCCCTCATGATAAGTTTATTGTATGACGTTCCTCAAGTGGTACATAAAATTGTGATTTTTTTTTTTTACTCTCATGCAGTCAAGTGTATTTTTACTCATGTATATTAGCAGCTCACTCTCACTGTCTAGTAGCATAAATACTCTCAAGGGACCCAACCACATGGGCTCAAATGCCAGCAGAGGCATTGGTTCAACTCCAGGCTAGCTGGACCTTTACTTCATGTCTTTCTCCTGCTTGTTCCCCCTTTTCTGTCTATCTCTTTCGTGTGCTTTGTAAAATAAAGGCAGAGATGCAAAAAAAAAAAATCTAAAAACCCCACAACTCTGTCATTTAATGTGTGATTTTTCCTCTTCCTATTTGCTAGCCACAGATGGCTAAGTGATCTAAATGTGACCTAACCAGCAGCGTCAGTTGTTATCAACGAGGCATCTCATCAACCAAACTTATTTCTTCGCCTAAAAGCGATGCAATCTTGCCAGGAAAACTTGAGAATAGGAAAAGATTTACAAGGAGGTACTTTGACGTGCCCGAATAATTGGAGCACGGTGACTCGTAAGGCTCCAACAGGTCAGCCACATTCACGCAAACACACACATGCTAGTCAGCAGAACATTCCAGTGCTGTTTGGACTGTTGTTGCCATTGGTGTAATGGTTCTCACATGTCTGTCGCCCTATCTTTGAGCTGCACGTAGGACAATGTGGGCTATTCTTAAGACTTTACAACATGCTCTGTCTCAAGCCGTTCAGCGCACAGATGGAACAAACATTCACACATAGAGAAGAAAGACAAAAAAGAGACAGAGATGGATATCAAGACTCAAACAGACACATAAACAGAGGGAGAAGTGTGTGCGCATGTGTGCGCGTCTGTTTGCTCTTGTCAGCAGCGTCCACGTTAACTGGAATAGGCGGATCCCGCCTCCGCCGTCCGGCAAGGCAGAGCCACTCTAAAGCCAAGCCAACTGTCAATCAAACAGTCAACACAGGGCCAAAACTATGATGGCATCAGAAATAACGGTCTTCACCCATCAGTCTCACGTGCACACGCGCGCAGAGTGTAGGTTAAAGTCGCAGCTCAGCGCTGTTTGAATAGGCTTCCAACATGCAAAACAGCATTAGTGTGTCAGCAGTGTCTTGCTGTTCTGTCTGTCTCTCTGTCATTGCTTTGACAGGCAGACGAAAAATGTCATGACTCGCAAGAGAAAATGCTGCTGGTGTGTGTGTGTGTGAGTGTGCGTGCGTGCCTGCGCGCACCCTCCGTCTTTCTCTTGTGTAGTTAATGCGTGGGTCCATTCCCCCTCTATACACGGCAGGCCCAATACACAATGTCTTCTTTTGTTGTCACGTTAAAGTGATGCAATAAAGCTGTGCAGTGACAAGGACGGCCCGGGGGCTGTTGCAGTGACAGAGACATCGAGTGTGTTGCGTGCCCGTGTGTGTGTGTGTTTGTGTTTGTCTGTGTGTGTGCATGGAGTGGAGACAAGAGCACTGAAGAGGGGTTATTGCCACGAGACAGATTGCAAGTGTCATTTTCCATTACAGCAGCCTGAGCCACTGTGTACGACACACATGCACACACACAGTACACATGCCTTGGCCCACTTTAACAGGATGCTTTTGACACGGAGAGATGTGCATGCACTAAGAGCACCGGCCCCTACTATTTAACTCTGTCCTCACAGAAACACCTTTAATGATTTTAGGCTTATCTGATTGGTTGAGCCACAGCTCATTGGTATGAATCTGATTTTTCCATGAAAGTAAAGACTTCAGGTACATTGCATTTGGATTTGCAAGTAACTAATAGATGCTGAAAACCTAATTTTAGTGATTTACATAGTTCAGTTGAAAGATTATATCATGATCCTTATTTGACCCCTTATTAAACAGTCTGAAAACATATCAGATCGTTTAAAATTCTAAAGGTAAAACAGAGATTTTCTTAGTTTTTCAAAAAAGTTCAGTCACAAGATTCAGGGTTTTTCATCTGGCAACAGAGCAGCTTTTCAGAGGCTCTTCGGTGAATACATTGAGTTTTAAATACAGCATGACCCATTGTTGCATGTGAACCTCTATTATCTATTCAAAAGTCTCGCATGAGGCTCTGTTTGTTAACCAGGCAATTAGCGGGCAGTATTTGGTGGTTATCAGTACCTCAGTTGACACTTGGTCTCTTCAGCCTGTAAAGTATGAGGCCGTAAAATGAAAATGGGATCTGTGTTCAGTCCCATAGCTTGTCCCTAATAAGGTGCGGTGGCAGCGGCTATCAGGGGCTGAGCTGAATTAGTCCGCAGTGGATTCAAATGTCTAGATGCTATCAAACACCATTTAATGATAATGGAGGTCACAGAGGCAATTGGGAAAATGCTGTGTGCATGTCTGTGTGTGTGAAAGGAACATTTCTCTGTCTCCCGCAAAAACACAGCATTAAGATAGCATCGCTAATTTCACCGGCTCGGCACAAAAACAACATGCAGAGGAGGGAAGAAAGGAGGGAAAAAAATAATACAACAACACACAAGCGAAATAAAACAACAAGGAAAAGTTTCTCTGCGACTTTCTCGAATGTCGCTCCAGATTTTGCCCTTCATCGTTCTTTCACAATGTCGCGCCCTCTCCGCTGCTATTTCTGACTGCCAGTGTGTGGATCTGGCTCGCTGAGATTTCATGCCAGTGTAAAAATTGGCTGAGGGTTTGGTTCAAATCAAATTGGACATAAGCACCCACAACACCATCTGTTAGGGAAAGGCAGTGGAGTGAAGGGCAGAACTCTGCATTCAGATAAATGGATTTTCAATTTATTAAATTGTTGACTGACACCCTTGTAAATGTTCGCTTTATGTGCTGCGGCCTATTCTTAGAACTTAATGGAAACATGTTGCTATACATCCCTAATATTAGAATATTTTTTAAAAAATGCCGCTGCATCTGTTGTTTTGAGTTCAATTTCTTCTTTTTGCAACACGAGAGAAAAAAAAATGTCCTTTTTCTACAACTTAAGACTAAAATAAAGCACCCCGCTCAGTTAGACTTCAGGTGTTTTGGCAAGTGATAACGCTCATGACGGTTGCTATTAACAGGTGTGTCGCACCGAAACACAGCTGAGTCTGTCACAGCTATCTTCAGGGGAGGGGCCATATGTCCCCTGTTGCTTCACCCAAAAACCCATCTTACATTAAAAGGTGAAAAACAGCCTCCTAACTCTCTGAAGCTGATATTGCTCAGTGTGAGTGTATGCCAAATACTTTCTGCGTGTGCTGGTGTCCTCCCTAGTCTAGTGGTCTGGGTGTTTATTAATAACTAAAGTTGGAGCAGCTTCTGAATGAAGAGTCGCTGCGGACAGTCAGACCAACCAGGGACCAAGTCTACACACAGACACACACACACACGCATCCTCTGTATGTTTCTTGCTGCGATCCTCTGCTTCAGTGGGAGACACGGAGCACTAGGAGGGGGGTTAGAAAGTAAGGAAGGAGGAGGATGAGGAGGAGGAGAGGGATTTTAGTGTTTACACAGAGGCCTGGCCACCGCGGCAACTGTTGCCAAGCGCTGTTCTCCCCAACAACAAGCCAGTAATTGGTACTTTTAGCAGCTAACCTTGCGGAGGTGGTGGTGCGAGGTGGGCTTGGACAAAAAGCTTTTTGATACATCTCCTCTCTGAAACATAGTGCCCCTGTTTCTTTTTTTTCCCTTCTTTTTTTAAACAAGAGACTGCCCATAATCTTGGCACGGTCCTCATCGCTTTGGAACGATTGGACTCTCTTTAGAAGGAATCGATGAAAATGTGTCCAGACACATGGCCCAGCTCAACCAGACATGAATTGATCATCAAAATATCAACATCATCATTTCGTAATGGAGCGTGTTGGCGCCGTCAGCATGAGGGGGGAATAGCCAGACTGTGCAAAGCGAAAGCTGTGGTATCGAGAGGGTGTAAATAAGTGAGGAGTTGCATTCCAAATTCAAAAGTTTCTTTGAACACCTCCATAATGTAGAAGACTGTTAAAGTTGTATCATTTCACTACTGAAAGGCAGGGTTACCTCATGTTGTTTAAATAGTAACACAACCTTTTTTTTTTCTTTTTTCACAGTAAGTGGAGGTATACCAAAATAAATCTGTTTTAGGTGAAGCATTAAGTCAGGTAATTACAGCTTGAAGCTATCTGGAATCAAACATGTCGCTTAATTATGAATCCACGTGTAGGTGTGTTTGACTGCATCCTCAAACTGGCACCGATAAGTCGTTTTTATACAGTGTGTAACCCAGATATGAGGTAAAAGTTTGATTAGTGCTTTTATGTAACTCAGAATAACCAGATTTGTTTTATAGCTGACTTTATGTCTGGATGCATTAAGAAATTTAGTCTGTTGTTATATCGTGATTAATGATATAAATCAGAAGTGACGAGCAGGTCAAATCAGTTATGCTTCTCTGATTTTGACTTTGATTCATTTAGAGTAACCTGGTTTGCGTGACTGTTGCAGTGAGTTACCTTAATTTAGTTACAGTCTAATCTTTAGGTCACATGTAGACATGCTTATTCTGCCTCTATGAGGGCAACCAGCGTGTGTGTGTGTGTGTGGGTGTGTGTGTGTGTTTTTCTAACCACACGTTTCAGTTCCTCGTTCTCTCCCTCTCTGTTGCTTCTTCCTGCCATCTCAATACGTCTGTGTTCAGGGTGGCAGTCTTAGACAAACTCCACCAGTGCTTGTATAATTGCTTATTCAAAGCTGACCCCTGCTCAGTTTGGGAGGAGGAGAGTGAAGAAGGAAGGGGTTAGAGGGGGGAGGAGTAGATGGAGCCGCCTCATGGCTGCCAAGACCCAAGTCAATGTAGAGCCTGTTTTGCGGGATATGAGCGCCGGCCACGGGTCCCAAGCCAGGGCCCTTTCCTGTGGGCCCTCCTCCTCCTCCTCCTTGTCTTCGTTCTCCTCCTTCATCCTCCACCCTCCTCTGAGCCCGGCTGGGCCTGGCGCTGGCACAGAGGCCCCTTTGTTGTGCACCCGAGGGCCCGGGCTCTCTGTCTCTCATACTCTCTCTTTTCCTCCCCTCTTCTTCTCTCTCTCTCTCTTTCTTTCTCTTTCCACACACCCCACTCCACCACCTCCTCACCACCATCCCCCCTCCCTTTTCCTCTAAAGGTCTCCAGTCTTCACAAATATGAGATAATAGGAAAAATAGAGCTGGCTGCTTCTGGTGACTCAGGGCAAAACGTCTGAGTGAAAAATAGAAAGTGAGAGAGAGAGGGAGAGAGATGGCATTGTTTGTAAGGTTGGTCCGAGCAAGCTGGACTGAGGTTGAGTCTCCTCCCCTCTCTCTCTCCTCTCTCCAGCAGCTTCTGAACCAAAAGCTTACTGTGGATCCAAAAGCCGGATGGGGGCTCGCTGTAACACACATATACACACACACGCACTGTTTCTCTCTCCGTCTCTCGGCAGGTGGACAGGGTTGTTTTGGCTCGGCTGCAGGGCAGCAGCTTGACTCCGTTTGAGCCAATGAGCCAAAATAATAGCCGACGATTCCAGAGTTATTGTCAGCGCTTTCCCCCCTCTGCTTTTCCCAGAATCATTCTCAGCTGTGCGGGATCCGAATCAGAACGTCGCCCTCAGATGAATTCATGCGCTTACGCATGAAAATACAACAGTGTGATCACCAGTTGTTTGTACTGTACGCTCCAAACCATACAGACAAAACAAGGAAGGATGATTTTTAAAACTGCCTAATCCTCTCCGATCGATTTGTGCGCCAAAATGTCCCAAGCAAGTAAATAGGAATTGAAGGAAATGTGAAGAAAGCTGTCTAAAATACAGTTGTTGTTTTTATATATACTTCATTCAGTGCAAACATGAGCTGGAGAATGCTCATATACAGAGTTTATCTGTGATATTTTCAGCATTATTTACATCCTTAAAGTTACTTAAGGGGAGAATATTGGGGGAAAAGTGTACTTTCAAGACATAGTTGTGAGTGTCCCATGGAGCTCAAAGCTTCCTCTTTCACTCATCTTTTATAAAATTCCCTTCACACCTTATTTTTTGTTAAGGGGTATCCTCCCTCGCCTTCATCTCACAGCACCCAACCCTGCAAATATGCGGCCCACACCCGTGCGTGGGCACCAAACCCCACCCTGTTACCTCACAGAACACCAACATACACTCACATACGCACTCAGCATCCCATACGTCAGAAGAACAGGGAGTAGTGTCTCGTATTTTCATGGAAAGTGTTGTGCTGTCCTCCTTTATTATGTGATTTTTGGCCCGTAATTAGCACTAGTAGATTCTCGCTGTGTTTCCATTCAGCTGTCAAGTAGATTTTATGAAAAACTCCTGAAATATTGTGGAACATGAAAAGTGAGTTAAGTACATTTCCATATCCTGAGTTGAAGGAAATAAATCCTTGAATGTGAAAGGGGTGGAAAGAGTCTTTCAAGAACTGATTTGAATTGGACAAAACATTGTTGTGGAATGTCGGGAAGTGGTGGCCATATTTCATAATCTTCTATAAGGAAAACAAAAGCAAGCAAATTATGAAGCAGTGAACCAGAAGAAAATGCACTTACGAGGTCGTAGTTTGGGGGCTGCAGTTCCTCTAGTGGCCATGAGGATGGCTCCCACAGCAAGTTAATATCATAGTCTGCCATGGTGAAATGTATTTCACTTAACTTTGCAGCACTAAAAACCGTCTTTACAGCTCGGGTCAAAAACTTTTTGTCACCCATGTGGATGGACTCCTGTCCAGTCTGATTGACGGGTGTGCTGCAGGCAACTGTGGTCCAAAAAGAAAACAGCAGAAAATTGGGGTAAAATACAAAGTCTAGAAAACAAAGTGTGATGTCACAGATGTTCATCTTTCATTTACAGTCTGTGGTTCAAACACATCTTTTCACTGATTTGCACACAGATATCCAGATGCATGGGTTGTTGACCTCTTTTCTATGTATTTTTGCAGTTTGTCGTGGGTGATGGTGGAAGTTCATTTCTCATAGTGTTCAGCACATCAATCAACATCCCACTAAAAGATACAGCACGCCATCCCCTCTTCTCTTTCCTTCTCATCCCCTCTTTTCCCTCCTCTTCCTCTCAGCTCCTCCTGCCCATTTCCTCCCATTTTGCTATCCGCCGCACAATGAAAGAGCCTCTTGGCTTTTATTAATAGTTAAAGTGGCCCCAGCCTGTCACTGGGGACAATGGCTGCAGCCCTGTTAATAAATAAAAATAATAACTAGGAGATGGAGACAGAGAGGGAGTGCAATGGAAAGAGAACAGGCGACACTGCCATTTGTTGTTCCCTCTCACTTGTCAAAGCTCTTTGGCTTAAAAGCCTCTGTCATTGTTGAGGGAGAGGGGGCTGGAGGGGAGGAGGGGAGTGAGAGACAGAGAGAAAAAGAAGGAGAGAGAGAAAGAGGCAGTGCCAGGGGCTAATAGCACCTGTTGGGGTGATGGTGAGACAGCTGTCGGGTTTTTTTTGTTTTTTTGGGGGGGGGGGGGCACAGGAGCACACTCTTTCGTCTACTCTTTCTATGCATGTTTTTGCAAAAGACTCTCCATCATCTCGTGCTCCTCCTCTTCGCCCTACCTTCCTCCCACTGTGAGCCGATTCCTTGATGGCTACAGTGGCTTCTGAGTGAAAACGCTAGGCCTGCCGTCTTACTGGTAAAGGTGAAAACCCAAGGACAGAACAGGGCAAGGACAGTGGGAAGAGGAGCATGAAAAAGTGAGGTGGACTTGCTTGAAGTTAAGCATTGATCTTGAGGGGTGTTTATTTTGCAAATGTGTGGTCACTGTCATCAGCGGGGCATGATTTGTCGTCTCCACGCCAGAGGAAAGGACTTGGTTCAGGCCTCGAGGGAGGCAGAAATTAATGTGTAGCATGTGGGATATGCCACGCTGTGTGTGTGTGTGTGTGT
Organism: Bujurquina vittata; assembly: GCA_015106715.1. Classification (NCBI taxonomy): domain Eukaryota; kingdom Metazoa; phylum Chordata; class Actinopteri; order Cichliformes; family Cichlidae; genus Bujurquina; species Bujurquina vittata. The sequence goes on from VUQK01020151.1 coordinate 11,940, forward strand.
GTGTGTGTGTGTGTGTGTGTGTGTGTGTGTGTGAGAGAGAGGGGAGCTGTGCATCTTCTGCGCTTCTTTGTGGGTGATCTGGTGTCGTTTTAAATCCTTTAAATCTCCAGGTGGTTTCTCATCACTCCACTGCAGACAGACAGGAAAATAGAGAGATGAAGGGGAAAGAAAGAAGTTTAGGCAAAGCACTGCTTTTTGTGTTTGGATGATGGCTAAAAGTACTCTGATTTGTTGTTGAGTGTGGAAGATATGTGTACATTCATGTCTGTTTAAGAGGGGGAGACGCATTAAGCTGTTCAACTCAACACACCGGGCATCTCTCTCTCCTCTCTCTGTGGAAAGCCTGAGTGTTTGTGTATCACTATGTGTATGTGTTTATACATGCAGGCTGTCTCACACCAGTGAGATTAAGACTTTTCTTAAATCAGTCTTGTCATTATTGGGGGGGGATAATCTGGGGACAAACAAACTTTTTGCCTGCTGTCAGCATTTGCCAGTGTGTATGCATCTATGTGTGCAGCCGCATATACTGTATGAGCACATTCAAGTGTATGTGTGTGTTTTTCTGGTGTTTCTGCATTCAACGTGTGTGTGTATTTGCATTGGCTGATGGGGTTAATCTCCCTACTCAAAGTGTAAAACCTCTCTCCTTAGGAAGGCCTCCCATCCCAAGTGCAGATGGCTCCCAGTAAATAAAGTACTCTCTCTTTCTCTCTCCCTCTTTTGTCTGATCATTTCTCTTGCTCGCCTTTGTTCATGTCAATCACAGCCAACAGGGTGACTGCTGAAGCTCGATGGCTGTATGACTGTGTACATATGTGTGTGTGTTTGTACGATTTTTTTCAGTCCATATATGTGCTTACATTTTAGGATTGCATCTCTCCATGTGTACACTCACCCGTGTGACATCTCCATTCCCCTCACTGTATGTGTCTGTATACGTACATGTGTGCACAACTGTGACCATAGTTTGATTGTAATTAGTGAGTCTGCCAGTGTGTGTGTTTATGCAGTGGTTGGAGTGTGTGTGTGTATGTGTGTGTGTGTCTGAGGGTCTGTGTGGAGTGTGTGTTGAAAACAAAGCACTAGCTGATAATGTGTCCATTGTGGCGGGTGCATTAAGGCCCTCTTTGTCTCAGGGCCCACAGGGCTAATGATTCTCTAGCAGCAGGTGAGAGGGGAAAAAAGCCTCTCTCTTTTCCTCTCTCTCTCTCTCTCTCTCTCTCCCCCCTCCACTTGTCTCTCTCTTTATCTTGCGTTGCGCTCCCTCGCTCTCTCCCTTTTTCGCTCACTTGTTTTTGTTTTTCAGATTTCCTCTCTTTCGATTATCAGCTCCTCTCTTTCCGCCTTTCTCTCCCTCTCTCTCCTGCTGATGCGGCCATTAGGCTGAGCTGCTGCTGCCTTTATTACAGCAAATGGACTTTAAATGAGCTTTATTGTCATGTTGGCCAGCCATCTGAATCCCTCTCTCTCTCCCCTCTCCCCCCCCCCCCCACCCCCCCAATCCTCCCCTAAACAGAGGCCCCCAGCATTGAGAGGCTGTTGTCAAAGGACTGGAAGGATAAACTTTTGGCCATGGGCTCAGGGCACGTCGGAGAAATTAAAGGTATGGTGCAACTAAATTATGCCAGAACTTAAAACCTTTAACCCTGTGAATTTGATCAAAGCACTGGCAATGCCCATTTGGGAATAAAACATTTTTATCAAATTTATCATATCTGGCAAAAAGACCTAAAACTCGCCACTGTAAGATATCTACTTCCCATACTGTAAAGACAACAGTTACAATTGAACTGCAATGAACCAGATTCGGGTGAGGTGATCCTAAATTGATTTCAGTCATCATAAACTGAACCGCAACACCTGCTTCATCTCATGTGTTTGACCAACATGTCAAAAAGTTAATGGCGTCCCTGCTAGTCTCTCAGCTCGGTGTTAATTCGCTGCTAATCGCCCATTTTATCCACAACAACCCTTCTTAGCACCCAAGAGTGGCACAGACAGAGTAGGACAGAGGGCAGCGGGGGACACAAAAAGAGAACAAGAGGAGCTGTGCTGTGAATATGCAAGAGCAAGAATCAACCAGAAAGAAAGCGAGAGAGGGGGAAAAAAAGATACGAGAGAGGCAGAAGAGACTGGCTATTATTCGCTGTAACTCCAGGGCAAAGCCGTCGTTCTCCTCCAGTAATTGAGCTTCATTAGGAAGCAAAGCAATATGTAATCAAAGAGCCTTGCAGAGCGGCGTGGCCATCGAGAGTAGGGCTCCATTGATCAAACCTCCTTTTCCCAGCTCCCTGCCGCGCTGACATTTCTGTGTAGGGGCGTCCCGCTTGGCGCACCACACACTAACAGCTGGGGAACAATGTGCATGTGTGTGCACGCAGTGGATGTGCATGTATGCATGTTCGTGTCTGTTAAGCCGATGCGCGTGTCTTACATAACAATTTGTGAGAAAAGGTAGAACTATGGAGATTGTAAAGTGTTTGCTTTAATAGTGTGAGTGTGCAGGTGAGTGCACGCTCTGCTCTCACACTATCAGCGCATCTCTGGGCTTTTTTTTTTGCCCCCATCGAATTCCATTGAACAGCTTTTTGTGGGGAACAAAGTGAGCCACTGCCTCCTGCTCCGTTGGCCTTATTGAGAAGAAACATTGGTAAAAAGGCCCCATGTGGTTCACATAGCGAAACACATACACAATTATGGAACTTGTAGTACTGGAATAAATCTCCCCACAGTGTTGTGTCATTAACATCATTGTCCTACACTAAAAGGTGACGGGAAGAATAATCTCTTGGATTCTGGATAACATTTTTATGTATAAATCAGCTTATTTCATCACTTTGTTAAGACTGTATTATGTTTATATCAGGGAAATACTTGAACACCATACCAGAGATTTTTAACGCTGCACCAGTCCTTTAGGTGGAATTGTGTTTTCTTCTTTTTTGTATCTTCTTTGAGCTGCTTTTTCTAACTTCTGCCTAAATTGTCTGCAAATATGCATCTCTACATTCCTTTTCACAATAAAATTGTGTGAGTTTAATTAAAGCTTGGGCACATAATGTGATTATAGATCATAAAGACACTCATAAATCCAGTTTACATACAGTCTGTAGAATAAAAGGAGTTTCAGGAGAATTGTGAAATGATTGCTTTGCTCAGTTGCTCTAAAGACAGAGAGACAAAAAAAAAGCAACAAAAAGGAAAAAAACTAGTGGTATTTTTAATCTTAAATGGTGTGGACGTTTGGAGTAGCTTTGCATCATTCACAGTTCAAAATAATCCTTATTTATCTTTAGTGCAGTTCCACATTGAAACTATCGGTTTTAGCTCCGTTCCCCTTACTTGAAGTCAAATTTCTTCTGATTAGCTGCCCCTCGCAGACAGAAGGTTCAAACATCAGGTGGGTTTGGCCATATAGGGGTCTCCCATTCCTTTGACACCATACGGCTCAAAGAAAAGAAAAAAAACTGTCTGAAACAGAGCTTTTGACTCTTAAGGATTATTATTATTATTATTATTATTATTAAGGATTATTCACTGACCTCATTATCTAAATTCTTTATCTTTATTATCTTTACCCAAGTTTAATATGACTATCACCATTAGGAAAAGCAAAACAGGGACCCTTTCAGTTGCTTTTTTTTAATACATGGGTACACCACCCATATATTAAAACTCTGGCTCAGGGGGAGAAAGCAGAATGAAATAAACCAGGTTTTATATTCATTAAGACACTGAATTAAGAGGACCAACTAATATTTTGTGGGGAGAGGATGCTGGCTAAGAGAGAGCAGGACGGTTGGAGGAGTTGGAGAGTTTCATTAAGTTCCACTGAATGGTCAGGAGAAGTTAATTGTTGATTGGTCTTTCTAAAACAAATTAGACAAACAGGATCAGGCAGATACACAGACAATTAGCAGGCACAACAGTTGTATTCCTAATACCATTAAAGTAATGCGCTTACTGTGTGCATTTTAAACTCCTCATTTATCTGTAAATAAACAATAAAATCAAATAGAATGTTTCATCTATAAGATAGCTAATTCTTTTGTTTTTGTATTGATACAGACTACCACACAACACCCATGAAGTACCTTTTCCTACCTTACTATTAACTGATTTGATTATTCAAAGAAATTGACTTATTGTGTCCCAGTATATATTCTTCTTAGCATATATTCTACATTCTGCTTCATGTCTGTAATGCATTTCCTCCCCACTTCCTCCTTAGCCATCTCATCCCTACTCCTGCTTACTTACCCAGGGGGAGTTATCAGTGCAGCCGGGGTCATTAATTAGCACACCGAACAAGGTGACAAGTATTACATTGTTACAAATTGGTTAATTACCCCGTGTGTGACTGCGTGTGTTTGTGTGTGTGTGTAAGAAAGAGAATAAGGAGAGAGTTGGTTCGGGGAGTTTGTAGGTAAGCTCAGGCCGCAGCAATCTGCCCAAGGAGAAATGTGTGTAAACCGATGGAGGAAACCAGTTATCGATCCACCTGCCTGCCTCGCAGCAGCTGAGGAAACAAGGCAACGCAAGCTGATTTATGGGGTGACCACTGAAATTCTAAAAGTCTGAATGGAAAGCAATGAGAAGCGAAATACGGGGGCACCTCATGTCGGCGCAGGAGATTTTCTACATCCCGTCTCAGTTAGCGAGCATGTAGTTTTCCACGGCGTAGAGGGGAGCTGGAAACGGCTTGCAGAAAAAGAATAGAACTGTCTTCTAGGCTCCTGATTTGAGGAATATCTGTTCACATCAGCGCACACATGCATGCTGTTTGGAACCAATTTTGTATGTGTGTGGATGTCTGTGGATGTGTGTGCAGAAGGAGGCTAACCCTGACAAGAAACCCCCATGAAAAAAGACTCCTTTGATCCATCCTGTCACCTTTGCAACCCCCCTTTAGCCTCTTTTTTGCCCCCTTCCTTCACACCCCTTCACCCCTCCATTTGAACAGGCCAACGTTTGTAACACAAGGCTCTTTCTTGTCTTGGTCAGCTTTGGCTGTACACACACACACACACAGACATTCTGGCTCTACAAAGGTGAGTCTGTGAGTTAGGACAGCGGCGTGTTTATTTTTCCAGCGGCCAGCGCTCCCGACAGTTGCCTTTATTGTTCATTGTTGGCGGATGGATGGAGTGCAGGGGGAAGTGAGGGAGAAGGAGGGGAAAGGGGTGTTGGTGGGTGCGGTGGGGGTTGCGGTGGGTGAGGCAGCAGCTACCAACAGGGGAAGACAAATGGATGGCTCTCACCTTCCCGAGCGGTCAAAGGCCAGGTCAGCAGCCGTGGCCCCTTAACCCCCCCCCCCCACATTTCGTCTTCTGGCGGTCCTCTTTCATCCCCTGCTGTGCTTCTCTTTCTTTTCTCCCTGTTTCCTTCTCTTTCTCCCTCTTTTTCTCGTCCTCATCTGGTTTGACTGGCGCAGGAATGTGGCCCTGTTAAAGGTAGCAGCTGAAGAACAATGGGGGATTGTGCTATTCCACACATGTGCACGCACACACACACAACAAAGGCATGTAGGCAAACAGCAGTATATATGACTAGACATGAGCGCACACACACACGTGCTGATTTTGCCTCAGTGTGCCTCTCTCTAACTACATCCTGTTGAATGATTTAGGCCTTGTGTGGAAGCGAGTTTGTGTGTGTGTCTAAGTGTGTGTTTGTATGTGTGTGTGTGTGTGTAATGGAGCTGGTATGTCAGGATCTAAGGAGTCAAAGGTCAGGCCATGCTAAATGTGAGCAGGAGGTTGGCTGACTGCAGGGTAAACACAGACCAGACACACTCTCCTTTTCTCTTTTTTCTTCTCTCTTTCTCACAAGCACACTCACACAAAAATACAACTCAGTAGCTACAGAGCACTTCCAAATTTATCCATATTTCAGCACCAATCAGATAAATATTGATTGTACTTTAAGTTTTAGCGAAGAATGTCAATTTGCAAACCTGGCTGAAGATTCGTTTTGTTTGGTAAACGTACGAATCTGGCTCAGATATTTCGTTTGCTTTTCCTCTCCTTCCCACCACATTTTGCCTGTTTACAAATACTTCCTCAGCCAGCTTTATTTTCTTTATTTCAATACGGCAATAAAGACGGTGATGGATGTGGCTTGATTAATCACTGCTGGCCTTCTGTGCCCAGGAAAATGAGTCAACATCTGGTTTTACAACCCTGCAGCACACAAACGCACTTTACCTGTCTTCCCCTTTCTACCGGTCAAAGCCCCTAACCACTCATATATTAAGTCAACCAACAAGTCATGGATAGCTTTGCTCTGCCTTTTTTTTTTCCAGGTTCTCTGACCTGTGACTTCAACCCTAACAATTTATACCGGCCTTTGAATAGCCAATGGGAAACATTGTACCCATATATATGTAGCCTATAACCATTTAATGAACACTTACATTTACTTACAATTACATGAGATTTTATAGATGAATGTGAATGTATTCATTGGAGAAATTAAGAAAGCAGGAAAAAAACTATAACCTGCAGAATTATCGGAGAGTTTCTCCGATACATTTTAATCAATATGTTTTAGTTCAAATATCAAGTCTATAAACTGGATTTTAAAAAAATAGGTCAAATTTTCCTTTTTTATGGTGTAACTTAAGCCGAGTACTCTCCTTATTTCACATCACCTTTGACCTCTGTCCCCCCCCCCCCCCCCCC
>VUQK01020151.1:20974-36287 GCA_015106715.1 Bujurquina vittata
TCCATATGGTGTGTGTCCATGCTTGTGTATGTGCCCTTTGTAGTGAGTTTGTGTGTGTGTGTGCGTGCGTGTGTGTGTGTGTGTGTGTGTGTGTGTGTGCGTGTGTGTGCATGTCTGCATTATCCACAATAGCAATTTAGTGATTGTGATTGTTGCAGCTTTTCTGTGCTCAGCCATCAGCATTTGGGGCCTGAATCAACGTTAACTTATAATACTGGCCCCTCCTCCTCTAACACACACACACACACGTACACAACCTGTGTAATCACTGTAAAATAGGTCAGTCTGCTTGGAAAAATCAAAAAGACTGTGTTGGCAGTATGTGCGGTTTAAGTGATTATTATATAAATCCAACTTGCTTGTCACACTGTCGGTGAAGTGCACTTTTCTGATGTTTATTCCATTGTGCCTGAGAGTCACTGTTAAAGGAATACCGTGTGGGATTTGTCACCACCGGCTAATCAGTCTAGGGAATGGAAGCGAGAGTGAAACAGAGACTCTGAGATACAAAACTTTATTTTCTGATTGTTTCACGGCTGTTATGTTCTAAAGTACAAATAAACACACCCACCTCCACACAACTCTGCAGGAAAGTTTCCGCATTGTCGAATTTTATACAACTGCGGCAAATCCATAGAAACGAGCTTGTCCAGTGTGGCTTCTGTGCTTTCTGTGTGTGCAGTTCAGCCCTACCTGATGGTGGCCATGTTTTTACAGTAGCTCACACCCTAAGCTACTGTTTCCCCACCGCCCACGAGTGGGCGGCAAAATGAGAAACTGCAGATGTCGGGTGGTAGTGGGCCATAAGTGATTAGTAAGAGTGATTGCTTTTATATGAGACAATTGTTTATAATCCTACACAGGTTGACTTTAGGGGGGTTTCCATAGGTAAGGGAAACAAATCTTAAAAAATAAATTGTTCACTTGTAAATATGATTTAGATTGTGTGAAGTTTTTGAATTAGGTTGAGATTGTATGAGATACTTGCTCATGTTCTCGCTTCAAAAGAGACTTGTAAGGGACTTTCTTTACCACAGATTACTGGGAAATGCACACTCAATGGATCTTTTATTTAGTAATGGCCAAATCTCATCATGTGGTGTGTAAAAGTGAATGTTAAATAGCCAATAAAGTCAAATAAAACTGCAAAGTAATTCAAATTAAAAGTCCCTTTGAATGTGAGCCTGGTCCTCAGCTTGAGAAAATGGGTGGGTTTATATATGTAACACTTAAAAATGGAAGTATTGTACTTTTGGGTCCATACACTGGAGCCTCTATTTTGGTCCAGGTGGCTTGGAACGAATAGCCCAGGCCTTTGTAAAGGCAGATGACACTGAATTTTAAGCTGAGAAAGCTGGGCTTTGTATCATAAAGAGACACCCTGTCCAAGAAAAAGAACACACACACAAAAACGCACACACACTCTCTCCCTTTCCCCTGAGAGTTTAGCCATACACAGTTTGTGTGATAAGAAACCTTGTGATAGCATGTGTGTAGGACGTGTGTCTCTGTGTGTCCGTGATACTGTGTAAAGCAGCTGTGTTTGTTTGCTTTATGCGAGTTAAATTCTGAATTGTTCACGTTTTGTCTCTCTGACAAAAAAAAGCGAGCACATGTTTGCGTCTGAGGATTTCTCTGTGCTTTCTCCATGCGTTTTTCTTCACTCGCATGCACGCGTGTGTGTGTGTGTGTCTGCGTGCACCGCAGCTGTCTGTGTGTGTGTGTGTCTGTGTGTGTGTGCGAAGCCATAAACACGTCCGCTCATGATTCACTCCCTCACGACCCCGCCGAAACAAAGCCCTCTTTTCCCATGACTTTGCAACCTTTTCCCAAACAAGCGTCTCTCCATTGAACGAGCCCAACAATAGTTTCTCACAAGCAGGGGCAGCTGTAGGCAGCCTCGTTAAGAGGGGGACACAATCAACAGGCGCTCATCACCGGAGCCGAAAACATTTACACATTCACTTATATATTGCACACATCAAAGTATGGGAAACACACAAACGTCCAAAATGTACGCCTTTACTCGCTCGCACGTATCACAAACGGTCGCAGAGAGCGCCGCACACTCGCTCGATGATCAAACACACACTCATCATCAAAGACTTGGTTGAGAAATACACTGCTTAATCATTCATGAAGAGATTGTCCACACAATCCCACAATACAATGGCCTGCCAGAGAGAGGGCACCAGGTTCAGTGTGTTGGGGTGTGCGTGTATGTGTATGTGTGTTTTGTGTCTGTATGATAAGCCCCTTGTGATTGCATTTCCCCCTAACAAGGCTGAGTTCAGCTGTCCCTTCATGTGTGTGTGTGTGTGTTTGTGTGTCTGCGTCCTTGGCTTTGTTAGACTTGAACCCCCAAAGGCCTGTGAAGAATGCTTTCAACCGTCCACTTGGAAGAGGTGATGAAATGAAACGAATAATCAAGCTCATGAAAAAGAGAGGAGAGTGACACACATCCTTCATGAAAGGAGGACAAATTATTTATTGTCCTTGTGTCCGGTTTCTTTTTTCCCTCTCAGGCTAGCGATATGTGTGTTAGCATTCGCTATTTAGGCCAGCAGCGCTCGCCGAATTTGGTGTAAGAAAGTTCATTTGCACAGACGGGCATAACAGCAGCAGAGGCTAATGGCATACAGTATGAGCAATACACATGTACACCTTCATTGTGTAGATGCTCATTAGTCCTCACAAGTCAGTGATTGGCTGTCTTCTCGCTCTGACTAATTGATTCTACCTGAAATGATCCATGATTTAGCATCACTTACAATCCATTAATTTTAATCACCCACTACACACACACACAGATACACGCATATTCACATTGTTTTACTTTTTAAGGGAGCTTTCATTTCACAATCCTATTCTTTGTTCTCTCCCGGATTTAACCTTTTATCCTTATTAACCATCTAAACCTATCCTTTAATCTCTTTTAAGTTATCGCTAACTTTGCCATAATCCTGCACCAAAACACCAAACATGACTAAACCTCTCCCTCTGGGTAAGTACAGAAAAATGCCCTTTGTTATAAAACTTTGTGTTCATTCCAAGGGTTGACTCTAACTTGTCCACAGAAGAATTCCAAAACAGGAACATGTGTGAGCATAAGGACACGCAGACACACAAAAACACACGCACACACTTTCCTACCCCCTGCTAGGGGCCTTCTTGTTAAGCTTGAAGGGGTGAGCACATTTTCTCAAACTTCCCTTTACTTTCCTGCTCGTTTCGTCTCATTCTAATTAAACGACTTGTCTCCGAGGCTCCCCCCGGTGTTTGCCGGGGACGACTGTTGCTGCCATGCGAGGAAGCGCGACAGGGATGAAAGCAGCTCACCTGCCGTGAGGCTCAGGGCTTACCTTGAGAACACGCACACATTTTTATAGAATTGCTAGACACAAATGCACAATGTATATTGAAACAGAGGGATGAGGGAACACAAGTGTGTCCTGCCTAATGAATCAAAACTCACTCATGCAAAGCGCACACACACACACACAGTTTCAAGTGTGGCTGCTCGGGTTGCGCTACCCCTGTGTGCTGTCTTTAATCTCACCAAGAATCACTACTGCTATAGGTCAAAGGCAGCAAAGCAGAAAGAGAGAAATTGGGCAAAAAAAATCAGAAAATGAGTAAAGCCACCTGATGCTTTGACTGGTTTAAGAGAGCCCAGAATTGGCGGTGACAGCGGCTAACAAGCTCTCTATTAAGGCTACCCTACACTGGTAACTCAATCTCACACACACCCCTCTAAGTGTAATACCTGATGCAATCACAAGCACAAGCTCTGTCTCTATGTTTTTCATTGTTGGAAAGAGGCAGACAAAAACATTTTTAAAAAAACATGTGCTTTATTGATTTCCAAGCACACCGTGTAGAACATAAATGTAACACAGCAGCACCTCTGTAGTCTTTGCATAGGAGCAGCTAACCCAATTGGCTGTGTAATTATTTAATCACCCCCATTACACCGCAGCCAGTGTAATTTGTGTTTTCCTTACGCACTATGTGTCAGTGTGCATGCACACACACATATGCACTAATAAACTGGACTGCAACCAGCCAGCCCTTTCCCACTGAGACCCACCCTCTGTCTGTCTCTCTCTCTCTCTCTCTCACACACACACATGCTTCCTCACTCACAGACATACCTGTGTGTGTGTGTGTGTGTGTGCATCCTGCAGTACCGCTGCCACCTGAACCATGCCCCTACATTCACAACACACTGGCCTAATAGCCCACTGTCCACAGAAAGTTAATGGACTAATATTAAAAGCCAGCTCTCTCTCTCCGTCTCTCTCTCTCCAAATTAATTATTGGTTCTATCGCTCGCACATCCCCTCTTCAGCAATAGGTCATACAGGTCTTGCATTAATTGCCGGAGCATATGGTCGCCAACAGATTTTAGCTGTGGGACTCGCACTTTAGCGGGGGCTATTTTTTCGCGCGCTCAGATGCGAGCCATATTGTGCGGCGCTGGCAGCTATTGTTCGGCGCATTAACTTCATAGAGCTAATTACTCCCCAATAATAACTTTACCTTGGAGTTTTTAGCGCAGCGCGTGCCAACCAACCTGTTTCGCACCCCATATGTTAATTAGCGGCCACATCTTCATTATGCCGCAGCGGCGCTTTAAGTTCAAGCTGTGCCGCCTGGCGCGTGGTGAACGCAGCCTCGACTCGCTGCCAATTATCCAACTCTTGCTCCCCTCTCCGTCTCTCTTCCTCTCACTCGTTCTCCCTCTCTTGTTCATTCTGTTCTCTCTATCTGCTGTTTATTTCCTGAGAAGTTGTCTCGCCAGGGTGAATTGTCAACTTCTCTCTCTTTCCGTCCTCTTTGCCCCTGTGAAATTTCTCGAGAAAAAGTTTCACACTTGTTCTTAATATATGTGATTTTTTTTTCTCTTCTGCTTAGAGTAATTTTTTTCTTTGTTTTGCATTTAGTTATCACTGATTAGAGGCATTTTTCAGATCCAGTTTTGTTTCAGGTTTGCGGATGTGGAGGTGGGGTTTGCGGATAAAACGCGGCGCCTCTTATTCTCCACGTCAGCAGAGCAGTGTGAAGATGTGCGTGTGTGTGTTGTAGGTTTTCATGTTCGCTTTGGGCCTGATGTGAAAGAGAAGCTGAGGAGTGCATTATTCCCCAAAGCTCCTGCTGTTTAAGATGTGCCTTTTCCTTTATGTGAGATCTGGAGATTGTCTGATAGATCTAGCCTCGCTCTCCGTTTCTCCCACCCTTACTTTCTCTCGCTGTTCTTTATCCTTCTGTCAGTTTATCTTTCTCTGATTCATATAGCACTCTCCGTCTCTTTTCTTCTTTTTGGTTTCAAAGTTTACAATATGATCACAAGGCAGAGCTCATGATTTATTCTAAGGCATTGTTGTGTTTTCAATATTAGGTGAAGCGAGCTCATGCAGTATCAGGGAGATTGATCCTCCATATCATAGTCACTACACACACACACACACACACACACACACATAGTTCAAACAAGTTTTTGGAGTCCCTCACTCAACTTCCTCTGACCTATGTTTTCTGCTTTGAGCGCCTTTTGAAAGTCAATAAGTATGTGTATCAGTGAGCATGCTAGGTTAGTGCTGCTGCTCATCCGCTCAGCAGCTGTTACGCACTAACTCAACTACTGTAAGAGCAACCTGTGCACGGGAATCGTTCTCCTTAAACCATTCTCTATCACACGCTTGTGTCTCTTTTTCTCATCCCTTTGTTCGTCTTTCGCCTGATCTTCTTATCCCATTGTGGTGACTCATACTGTAGGCTGATTAATGTCTGCCTATTGTTTGCAGGCATATTGTTCTGAGATTTAGAAGGGGAGGGGATGATACAGTGGAGAAGGTGGCTTTTCTGTGACATTTTCATTGGCAAAGAAAGCGGAGTCATGTGCAGACACAGTCATACAGTATAGATGCGCCAGTGTGTTTATGTACAGTATATATGTGTTACATCTGCCACAAACTTATCTTACTCCACTCCTCTCCTCCCCTTCCCTCTCCTCCCTCCGGTATATTACAGCTTTTCTAGCCAGCTCTATTCCAGCATATGTCCAATTAGGCCTGAAAGGCAAAGCAGAACTGTTCTGTCTGTGATTCGTCCCCGCAGGGGTCCTGTCCGAGCGTCGCGTTGGAACGCCTCCCCCTTCTGATCGTGCGTCGCAGGCGGCACAACGGTTTATGGTTAACCAAAATGGTGGAGTAATTATTGTTTTTGGTGTAAGGGGGGAACAGGAGCCGCTTGAAGAGAGCGCTGCGCTGTGATAGTTTGATTACAGTGCTGCTGGCTGCCGCGTGCCGACACACACAGGAGCAGGAGGAGGGGGATGAGGACGAGACATACACACACACACACACACACACACACTTATCTCTCCCCTTCTAATACAGAAATAAGACACTTGACACTGCAGTGATGGCAGTGACACTGTGCATGGTGGAGGTGATGGAGTATAATGGCCTTTTAAATCTGTATTCCCAAAGAGAGGGAGATAGAGCAAAAAAGAGAGAGTAAGGTTAGCATTAAGCTACCTCTGACTTCATCTGTACTTTGAGGTTGTATTTACATCCAGTACAAACTAAGCAAAGATGGCAGTTTTATATATGCTTTTGTAGAGCAGCTCGAAGCAAAATGTGTAATAGCTGCATTACTAACTGGCTACATGTTATTAACAACAGGCTATTCAACTGTTTGAACCCAAACCACAGTCTAGTACAAATAAAGATTTGGTTTGTCACAAAAGATACATAAAAGTTCTAAAATTGAGAGGTTAAATGTTTCTCTCCTTTTTCCGCTGACTGTCAAAAGTTATTTCCCTTTGCAGAAGGAAAAAGTGATCAAGTCTGCCTTATGTGGGGAAGGTAGTGGTTAAACGCAGGACTTTCACTCAGAAGGTTGGGGTTTGTGTCATATTTGGTACTCTTTCATTTTTAGAATCAGTTTTATAAAATGTGTAACTGAATTGTCTTCATAGCCTCTGTTTAGTTTTTATTGTGTGGTTAGTCGTGGCAGCAAAACTGTAACTTTTTTCTTTAAGGTTTTTCTAAATAAGATCATTATTGGTCTTTTCTTAGCTTTGACGTCATATCATGACATCACTATCATTCAGTTTCCCCTGGGCCTTGGTCGACAGGCTTGGGACGTGAAATCAAGCTCTTCATGCCACAGAAAGGTCAGTGTCTGTGGATTTCACCTTGAAGGGCTCAGTTTGATTCTTTACAGATGAAATTAAGTTGTTGTTGTGAGAACACATGGGTCACATTTCTGCATCATCCACAGCACAAGACGAAGCTGTTTCTGAAAGATGTAGATTTTTTTAGACCATAGGGACAAAGATAAATCAGTTTGTGATGCCATGAACAAGAGAGAACCAGACACATTCATGTGTGTGAAAATTTGCATCCTTAAGTTACAGTGAAGTTGGGGCAAACCAATATGCAGAATACCACATGCTGCATTCGGTCTCTCTCAAGCACTCTATCCAAATAAATGAAAACATGCTTGAAAATAATCTTTAAATGTGAAGTTAAATGTTTTTGGAATTAAGTATTAGATTACATACTAAATTTAAATGTTGTTCTTAAATGTTGTTTTTTATATTTTCATCTGTGAATCTTTCCTGAGTGAGCAGTGACATGCGGTATTTAAGGAAACCTCACTTAAAATTTGAAATAAGTTACAGAAGCCAACAATGACCTGTGTGGTAGCCAAACGATGCATCTACTGGTCAGATATGAATAATACTGTACCAGTGGCGGATGCTGGTCTTTCAAGGAGGGGAAGGAACCCTCTGTTCCTTTTCAGTAAAATGATCTGTGACCCTGTCGTAGCAACAAGGCGTCTTTTCCAGGGACTTGAGTAGTGTCCTCTGAATGGCCAGCAGAGCTAGGCTGCTTAAACGGCCTTGGCCCATGGTGTTGCGGGTGTAAGACTTGAGCTACTTTAAACAGGAGAAGCTCCTCTCTACACCTGCAGATGGAGCTCCAATCGTTGCCACTAATGAACAGGACAAAGAAAATGCCGCTAAGAGGATTAGGAAAGTCTCCGGTTCAACGTAGAACAGAATGAAATTTAAAAAAAATGCTCCTGCGGATGTTTACACCTGATTCGCTCATTTCGCTGTCAATCAAAAAGGGATTCAGCCCCAGACAGATCATCCAATCATCATGCAGAAGCTGGTTCCAGAGATTTTCACAAATCTGTGTCCCAGCGTCCGATAAAGCTGGCTGAAGATGGTCACGAAGATGGAATGTCGTGACATTCCAGGAAATGCTACGTTTGGTATTTTTTAATGACTGAACAAATGGAAGACGCTGGGATCTCCTGCTCAACCCAATGTAAAGATGTACGATGGAAAACTCCTTTGATTTACTGAAAGACATTTCAGACATGTTTTAAAGGCTAAGTTCCTGATGAATGCACTCTATAACATGTTCATTTATTGTAAATGTTTTGACCCCTAACATAGATCCTTAAAATGACCAATTAGCATAATAAGGGCCCAAAGGCACATGTTTACCAAAACATGAGGTCCTCTGCTGTTGAAGAGTTCTATGTTACAATATAGTCTTTTGTATAGTAGTTGAGCCCCAATTTCATCCTAAGGCCTCCAAGTAGGTTAATCTGTCCCTGATGTTTTTTTGAAACAAAATATACAATATATGTACTGGCAAAAAGGACAAAAACTAGAGGAGGCTCAGTGTTAAAGCCAAACAAAAAGTAGATGTGATGTGCTCTTCAGATTGAGTTATAACAAATTAACAGTGATACAGTGAAGTTAAAAAAGGCTACACGCAGCACCTTTATCTTTCAACAGCATCAACCCCTCCACTTGCATGACTACAGATATAAAAAGAGAGGGATGAGAGAGAGGTCAGTGCTGGCTACTCTGTTTTTTTCTCACGCCTCAATAATAGATGTTTTAAAGTTTAAGTGCTGCCAGAGGGCTGCGAGCCCTGCTGTTCATTAAGTCAGCCACCGCCATGGAGCAGCATTTACATCGACAGTGCTCTGAACGCCTGCTCTGTCTGAGCAATTACATCTACTCTAAAGTGCTGGATAACAGTCAGGGAGAGGAGAGGAGAGGAGGAAGAGAAAAAGGAGAAAGGAAGGCAAGAGCAGAGATGCTAGGTTGAAAACAAAGAACGACATAATGGAGAGAAAGAAAGGAATAAGCAACTCTTACACATACTAACACACACACACACGTACAAGCAGTGCTCTGGGTAACATTAAAGCGCCATGAGACACCAGCAGCTCACACGACAAAACAACAGCCTTCACATTCGTCACCACACACTCGCTCTGAAAAAACACAATCAGTTGCTTCTGTAGCCACGAGAGGGGAGGCAGGGAGGATGGCCCTCGGCGACATATGTGTTCCATCATGCTTGTCACAACAACACGTTTCATCTGTTAAATACACTCTACCAGACAACAAATCCGCCAGAATGCTAAGAGCAACACAAATTTGTTTACAGACAAAACGACATCTCACAAAGACATCCAGAGGTAGACGGCAGACAACAGAGGCAGATAATGCTAGTGCTGCTAGCACTTCTTTCACTTGTAATCCCTTTGCTATCTATTGATGAACAAAGAAACAGGATTCAAAGATGCTTGACTATGCTGCTTTTTAACTAATTTTATACACAATTCTTTATGTTGCATGCGTTCGTTTTAAGTTGCCATCCCTGTATTTCCATAATCATGCTTTTCCGGGCTAGTTCTTCTCCTTACATGACAAAGAAACAACCAGGGAGACGTCAGAAATGATACTGCACATGACACACTCAAGTATGAGCCGACGGCAGGTTCTGTACAATCGGTAAAGCCCTTTAGGGGTTAGCGGGACATCACATTTGTGCTAAACAATCATAGTTTCAGAAACTAGAAGGGTTAGAACGAACTATGAATGAACGAACTATTCCTAACTCTAAATATAGTCCCTGTAACCATCACAGTGTATGGATCAGGATAGTTAAGTCAGACCAAAATTATTATGAAAAGAAACAGATTTTCTGTTTTGTGAGGGGGAGTAGGGACAGCAAAGACCCCCTGACAGAACAGCACCGGCATCAATCTCAACATTTATAACAGTGCTTGAAGATGCAACATGAAAAGCACGGCTGACGTGTCAGCGGTTTGCCAAGTGGCATGCAGATGCACACCAGCCATCTACAAGCTGAAGCAGCTTAAACCTACCTGAGCTTGGCTAATTGGAAGTGTTTAATAGTGTCTCAGGCTCCTCTGATTCCAGCTGAACACATGCTTAGCTCCAGCGTCTGCATAGATCCACCCTGACAGAAGAGGAACATTTGATATTAAACGTGGAGTGAGTTAGTGTGTACACCGGTTGATTTAATGCAAGAATGTAGCACTTGTAAATGGTATTAAAAATAAAAATAAAAAAACAGTTGTGTGAACACTAGTAAAATAGCAGCTCTTAATGTTAGCCTTAAAGAAAGAAACGAATGAATTACCTCACTTTATCCTCACTTTGTGCAAGAATACAATCTGATTTTGACAGCCCTGGCTATAATGCCACTTGAGGGTTGCTATTGTCAGGGCACGTGCAAGCAGAAAAGAAAAAAACCCTGAAGGTTTGCGGTTCTTAGGGAAGCATGCTAGCTTGCCCTCAGGCAGTCCCTAGAACTGTCAACAATGCTTGATCCTCAGCACTTGTTTGTATAAAACACAATCAGAAATCTTTTTATGCACTTTTCATGTGTTTGTAAATGGTAGTGATGTGTTTTTTGGGTGAAGCTGAAAGGGACAGCCCTGTGTTAGTGGATCTTTGTGTACCTTGTGGAAAATCTCAGCAGGTATGTGAAAACTAAAAGCACACTAAAGGCACACAAATCTCTGAAGTCATAGAACTTTTAAATCCATGTGCAGGATATTAAGGATATCAAACCCTGCTGTATAAGATGGTGAACAAGTCAAACTATACACGTCCAAAGCTTCTGTAAACGGAGTCTCCTTTAATTAGTAACCACAACAGGTTTTTTTTTTTTTTTTAAAGTTAGTTTTTACAGGAGAACATCACAATAAAGCAGCTGCAGAACTGCAACATTCAAACTTCTGTTATTCCACAATCATTATCACTATCAACCAACAACACAATTTAAAATGTAATGTGTGCAAATACAATTCCAGCATTGGTAATAAACGAAACCATTTCAAAATTGTTTCAAAATTCGGTGTGATGTGTGCAGACCTCTGCTCCACGAGCCGCTTTAGGAGGCCCAGCTCCCCCTGAACAGCAGCGACTGATGAGGCCATGCATATCTATGGCAGATTTTACCACAGTTCCTGACACGACTGCAACTGCGCTCTTTTCCTAAACCTTTTCTTGCTAAACCTAACCAATCCACAATCCCAAAGTTACTGCCTAACATTTAAAAGCTGTAATCCCACACGGGGAATCGAAAGCCGGTCTCCTTCCTGAGAGTTTAAGAATCTCGTGTTTGATTGGAGCCAGCATTATGCCTGTGAATTCAGCCACCGCCGCAATGCTCGCATCTCTAAATGCAATAGAAAGGCACTAGAAAGCTCCCAGCAGAGTTTCCATCGCCATTTTTTAAAACATTATGTGTCACCACTTTCTCAGGAAGTGAGATTGGGTTGTGGCAGACTTAGGAGCATATCCACACATGAGTGTGAATAAGAAGGGTTTAGCCAGTGGATGGGGATGCCTGGGGGCATCTGTCTGAAAGGTAGGAAATGACAGGGTCTTAAAGGTTAGGCATAAGTACATTAGGTACAGGGTAGAGGGAGAGGTCTCAGGAACAATGACAATTTCCACAAATAAAGCCAAATCATTCTCCATGGATAGATACAGCTAGATCTAAGGGAGAAAATATCTTTTTGGTAAATTGGGTGAAGTGACCCTTTAAGTGATTAAATGACGTTCACTGACATGAAAAATGAGAAGGAAAAATGAGCATTTCAGCATCAAGAAAAAGTGCTGACAGGTTAATTGGTCACTGAATGTTGAGCAGCTTCATATTAGACAGACAACAATTGCACTCTGTCCAGAAAAAGTCCTGTTTCATATTAGTATAATTGATGGAATGTAACTGATGGGTGGTCTGCTTTTCGGTTTTTGAGACAGAGAGAAAAAGGCTGCTTTGGGCTCAGTGCTCCAAACATTATTGCACTGTACAAATTTGCCACACCACAAAACTCATTTGTCCATGTTGTCTCAACTTGGCTGTATGCCTGAGCGCATTTGAAAACCCCATTTGGAGATGTTTTTTGGGAATAAAATAGTACAATGCTTAAGAAAAAAAAAAAATCCTATTTAGTAGGAGTTTGTCTTTGCGAGCGTGGCGTCATGCTAAAAACCCTATTTTCGCCGGGAACGGCCACCCTATCACAAACTCTGCAGGGGAGCCACATTAGAGGTAATGTCATCCACAGTTTAGCCCTCCACTCCTCATTCCTCCGTCTCTCCCCTAATGAACTCCCACTGAATTACCACTTCAGCAGCGCCCTGCCTTTTTATGATTCTATTTGTTTATCTATCTCTGATTTCCTCCCTCATCTTCCTCTGCCGCCCGGGCACACACCGGCTCTTTAATTTTATTGGCCACCGTTAGCGAGCTGCGAGTCGAGGCGTTTGGCTCGTCAGATAACCCCCCGCGCACACATCCCCTCAAACCCACCTCCACTCCGCTTGGTGAGATTAGCATTAGCAGATTAGGGTGTTCATCAGTCAGACGAGGTGGGGGGGGACCCCCATCGTGACAGGCCGCAGCAGAATCACACAAACCTCTCTGGAAGGCATTGTGGCGTAATTGAATGCACAATAATTTCCCTCCATTAATACATCTCTCATATCACAGCTTATGCACAAAATGTCCATATTATCTGTTGCATTTCTCTGTTAATGTCTTCACTCCTTAACAGTACATTTAATAGCACGAGTGAAGGGAAGTGAGTGAGCAAGTGCAGAAAGAACATCTGAAAGGCGTTTCATTTTTCATTAATCTATTCTAAGTAGGTGTCAAAGAAAATGGAAAGAATGATCACAACTCCAGCTGTTCATGTGATGGCTGCCAAACTTTTGCAGATTCACTAACACTGACTGATAGCTGCCCGACAGGGGACACCTATTAATGCTGCTTCCTGTTAAGTCTGAATTATTGTCCTTTTTATGTTTTTAAGGCGGAATCAAGAGAATTTAAAATCTTTTTTTTTTATATAAGAAGCTGTTTTATTGGTGCATGAAGCCATGAAGAGAAACATCTGCAGCAAATGTAAAACAGTAGTACAGACACCAGAGACAACCCAGAATGTACACATCCAGAGTATGTACTTATATATTCTTCATATTAAAATCACTCAGTAATGTTGCAGCGCATG
Organism: Bujurquina vittata; assembly: GCA_015106715.1. Lineage (NCBI taxonomy): Eukaryota > Metazoa > Chordata > Actinopteri > Cichliformes > Cichlidae > Bujurquina > Bujurquina vittata. Next base: position 34,355 of record VUQK01020151.1, read on the forward strand.
AAAGCAACCATCCAGAATTTTAAATTATGGACCTATAGCAAAGTAGCAATGTGTTTATATTTGCAGGGATTTACCCCTACAGTATAAAATACTTTTTTTTCTTTAATAGAGAAGAGCCTATTTACATTTAATATATTCTTTTTCAGTCAATCCTCTCTGAAGATTGTCCAAGCATGTATGACTAGCTTTGAAAACACCACCACAAACAGACTACATCGAAGGAAAGCCACCTGAAATGGTCTGCTGCATCTTGGGGATCTATGAGAAGCATATATGTTTTATCCAGTATGTTTATTTAGTGTTGAATGTGTTCTTATTACAGCCAACAAAAGGTAACACTGTAACACTGTGTAATTATATATTTTTTCATTCATTTTTATTTTGAGATTAAAAAATATATTTTTCCAGAGTATCTGCACATTTACATACAGCAAAATATACAAAGTTTACACAGGAACATGAGCTCAAGACTGAAAAACATCCACAAATCAAAACAAAGAAAATGTCGTTTATGACTTAGAATTCATTTAGTGAAACCGCTCCATTAGAATTGATTTTGCAGCCGATTCCAGGTGGAAGGAGCTGCAAGTGTGAACGGCAGCAGAGAGGATTTAAGTCTTGAGACCAAGTAAGATGTGAGCAGACCAAGAATGGCCTTGAAAGTAAAAATATGCCCGTTTTGAGTCTTCAGAAGGACATTAGATGATCTATTGTATCATAGCTGATAAGACAGAATAAAAATGACATTCTGAAGATGTGGACACACAATATTTCAAATATTATGGACTTGTTAATGATTACCAAATGTGACTATCATTTTGCGTTAATGGTTTCGTCACTGAGCCCATTCACACTAAGAGGACTTCAAATACTGTTGGCAGAGATAGTCACAAGGTGTACTCCAGCATCTGTGCCATGACACACGTGTAACAAGAGAGCAGTCACTCCCAGTAATTCACATATGGACACTTGTAAGTAGGAAAGCTTAATGTCACAGTTAATGCACTGGATACGATTAACTATAATTACAAAAAAATACAGGGCTGTGAACATTTATATTTGAACCCAAACCATGATTGCCTCCTAAATATAACGTGGTAGTTTTGGTGCCAAACCACAACAAGTGGAAACAACACTAAACACTGAATCAAATACAACATGAAATGAACATCAGTTTCAATCATATAATAACCATTCAAATTCTTATATGTGGCAAGTAAACATCTATATAATTTAATTACAAATAAGTATTAACTAAAGCTCAATGAATTGCTAATTACTATCATAAACTGTTACTTTCAAAACATAATTTTTACATCATATGCTCACCATTATCCTGGTAGGAATTTGCCACGACCGAAGTTCCAGTCGATCTTCTAGGAGACGCGAGTCAAATATGGTCCAGGACTGGATTCAGCCCACAGAGCATCTCATTCGTGCTTGTAATGTCCTGAAAAAGAAAAAAAAGAGAGAAAAAAACCTAAAAAATTAGTATGAGCTAGCAATATTTTAATGAAGACTATAATCAGCTATCGTGTTATTCAAATCTATTTGAGAATTGTTTGTAATATTTTAGTAAAAAAAAAATTGTGAATATGAAAGCCACAAGATTTGTGTATTGCACTTTGTTCGTATAACGCTGTTCTTCATCTAAGTCATCTTTTAATCAGAAAGCCGAAGAAGAATCTTTTTCAACAAAAAGTTAAGAGGCCTGAAGTTCCTCAAAGACTCTCAGTAGCTCAGATCTTTGTTTTCTGTTTGTAATTTACTATACAGTTTTGTTTTGTTGCCATTGTGTGTGCCATAACTGGATAATAACTTCACCCAACACGTGAAGCATCCATGGACCTGAGTGTTCTCTTTCCTAGTGTCTGCACCATTGTTTTTGTTTGGTTTTTGTTTTGGGTGGGGGTGGGGGGGTATTGTTTTTTAT
>VUQK01020153.1:1996-17856 GCA_015106715.1 Bujurquina vittata
TCAATGTGTTTTTGTTTCAGCAGGATGTGAGTTTAATGTATTTTTTATTATTCCCCGGTTTGAAGACAGGGGGGGGGGGGGATATCACAGCTCCAGCAGGCGCAATAAAAAAAAATAACACCTCTGAAGGAACAAACAAACCCCTGAACCTAACCAAAAGCGATGATGCGCTCCAATAAAGCCCAGCAAACTATAAAGGCACCGCAGTGTGGAAATAGGAGGATAATTAGTTGGGAAAAGAAGTAATGAGTGTGTTTGTGTGCCGACCTGAACAGTAATAATCTTCTGTTTCCCGACAGCTCCAGAAGTAGTCAACTACGAACCTCTGGGCCTGGAGGCAGACATGTGGTGAGTAAACTCAGTCTGAAATCGCTGCTCTTTGCAAAGAACATCTGCTGTCAAATAATTTGTAGGTTCGTGATTTTCATGTTGAAAAATGTTTAACTGCTGTGAGATGAGTTTGTTGGATGTTAAAAAGCTCTCCTCGTTCTCTTTTCCTCCCTGCCCAGGAGTGTCGGTGTGATAACATACATCCTGTGAGTATCCCACATCCCACCAGCAATAAAACACAGACTGTATATAAGAGATGGACAGTGTGATGGCGGGTTTCGAACATCACCATCCTAACCAGGGTGCTAGCCTGGGAAAATTTTCAGCGCAGCACATGTAGCTGGGGTAGGGGTAGAATTAGCTTGCTAACTTTAAATGCTAAATGCTGCGCGCTTGCTAATTGCAGTGAAATCGTCCTTTGAGCTCCTTTTTTCTTCTTCTTCCCCCTCGGCCTCACGCTGGTCGCCATTTTGCTTTCTGCAGCCCTGCAAAATCAAGCGTAAACGGGACCCCCGCGAGATCAAGCATGCGCCTTGTGAAGCAAACTGCTGTCCCTGGTGGTATATTGCAAATTGCAGTGAAATAATACTATAGTGCAGTGACCTCAGCATGGCGCAGTGCTTGGCGATCACCCGCCGACTACTGATAACTGGACCTGACAGCGAGGGGCGGATCTGACTGAGGATGAGAGACGCTTCATACTTATAAACCTCGTGCTTCTGACTTTAACTGGAACCATCATTTATGTTCAGTAAGCCTTACATGTACCCACTGAACTTATGAACTCAGCAGAAAGTGTTTACTGAGGTCGAGGGTCAAGTGAGCAGCGCATTCTTTTTCCAATGACGTCTATCCAGGCACAATTCTGTTACAGCCAGTCGTCTGCAGACGTGTCAGCACGATTTAATTCAACAGCAGCGGAAAAGTTCACGTCCTCGACGACCTGCCGATTAACTTCCGTTGGCTCTCGATGACGCCGTCCACCTCTCTGTGTGCCCAGCTGAAGGCTCGCTGAGCTCCCGCGCACCTTTCTCCTTCAATGTGACACCTACACAAAGCCAAATGTTTTCCAAAAATGCACAATAGTTGTGCTTGCCTACACAAACACGCCGAGCGCGCCAAACAAAATGAAGCAAAAAGAGGGAAGGAGTAAAGGCCGGCCGAAAGGTGTCATCTGATTATTAAATAATAAGTAGCTGCAAACAATACACGCTTCAGTAGAGAAAAATCATGTGCATTAGTTTGTTTGCACAAAACACAATATTAAACAAATGGGTCTGTGCTCACACACACACACACACGCACACATCTCTGTTCATGCTGTCCGCCCACGCAGCTGTCACAGCTCTGCCCGGCAAGGTAGAAAATAGATTGTTCTCAGCTTATTATCACAGCAGAGCTGCAGAGAGGCGCGCTCACTCTGCAGCTCTCAGTGGCTGATGGAAGGTGTGTGTGTGTGTGGGGGGGGGATAATCCAGTAAACAGTTTTAGGTGTTTTCTCATTTCCGCGCTCTCGTGGGAGCATTGACGCAAGTACTGCAAAATAATAAACAGTGCATTAGGCAGTGAAAGTTTTATTTCCCCTTTTTAACAGACTGCTCAGCCTTAGACGAAATCATGAGTGAGGGATGCTTTCTGCTCATCATTTAAATTTTAGGCTGTTAAGATGGCCTCATCTCAGCCTCGTGCACCATGCATGAGCATTTTAGAAAAAATAGTGGGGTAATTATCACCCAGGAGTCCTGACTCGACACTTTCCTGCTGATCTGGCTGCCTGGCCTTGTAATGGCTTGTTTGTTGTGAGCAGCTGCACCTTTATACAGTCGATAAATTCATGCATTTCCACTCTGCTTGAGCTCGACCTGCTCCACCTCCACGTCTCCCCCAGATGGCACATTAATTAGCGGCTGGCGCTGATGAGCTGCAGAAGTTAGTGGTGACGGGAAGGCCGGGCTTCGGTGTTCGCTTTAAAGGCCTGAAGTCCAGGAGACTGAGACCTCATTAGCATGCATGGCTGCTCAGCCCTGCGCGTCCATTAAAACGTGCTTTTTCTCTTGTGCTGCTGCGCACATTAGCTCCTCGGTGCATCTGCTCATGTAGTTTGATGTGTGCATTCACTGGAGAGGTGTGAAAGTGCATTAAAATTCCTGCACTCATACTGAGAGCGGTCCAGCTGGTTTCCCTGTGATAGTGTTTGACTAATACACACCAAATACTTCAGTCTGATAGCAAAGCTTCTCTAATGAGTCACCAGTATTTGCAGCTCTCTAATCACATCAAAGTGTAGTAAGGTTGTAGTTTCCGTTTCAAGGGCCGAAGCAAATCAGCAGTCGTGTTTGGACTGAAATCAAAATGACTTCCTGTGAGTGCAACACCCAGCATAAGACAACTGAGGAGGATTAGGCTGCAGATTCTAGAGCTTTTGAGCTCATTGTAAAAAAATCAAATCATTCCTCACTTGGTTTGACCTGACCTTTAACCTTTCCCATCTTGCAGCCTGAGCGGAGCCTCTCCTTTCCTGGGCGACAACAAGCAGGAGACGCTGGCCAACGTGTCGGCGGTGGACTACACCTTCGATGAGGAGTTCTTCAGCAACACCAGCGTCCTGGCCAAAGACTTCATCGCGAGGCTGCTCGTCAAAGATCCAAAGTATGACGCTGCTCTCGTCCTGATTGTTTCCATTCTGCTGTATTTCAGATAAAGGTGACAGAGATTAATGCGGCAAAACTGGCTGAATTTTCCATTAATAGTTCCAATATTCCAAAGTAATGCATTCATTTTATTTTCTACATCACCTCTGATGAGGTTTTTGCTGCTTTGTGGTAGCTTGAGGTCGTTTACGTGATGACTCCACAGCCAAAATTGCTGGCAGTTTATTTTCAGTCAAACAATCAAATTAATAAAATAACCCTTTCTGCTCTCCATCCTGAGCTCTGAATAATTGCTGTGACTGGAGTTTAAAAGACATGCTGATTTCCAAATACTTACTCTTTGATTAAGCTGACAGGAAAATTGAATACGTGCCTTCTGTAGATGTTCCTCTTCTGTGCTGCCTCTGCACTCGGCTGTGGGCCTTCTGACGCTGGCACCTAAAATTGTTTCGACTGCGCGCCTCCCTCATTGCAGAGTCGCTCTAGCAACAGCTTGAACGGCTGCAGCTGCACTCCAAGACGGTTCCTGCCGTCAAACTCTTTTCTGCGCTCGTAATTACGCCGGTTCTTTTCAAAACGACGGCGCAAGAACGAGGGGCTGACAGAGGTGCGTGATTGTAGGTGTGAGCATAATTTCATTTGGATCGCCTTAAGTAAGAGAAGAGACAGTGAGAGGCGGGCACAGGCCGCTTTAAACAGATCACAAGAAGAGACTGACTTTACAAACTTGAGCTAATGGGGCTTTTAGAGCTGACAGACTGAGTGCATACAAATGGAATGGCTTTTAATTGATCTGCATTGAGATATGAATTCACTCAGCCAGCAGGAAGATAACAAAGATGCATTTTAAAGTTTGCTGGATTAAAAGTCCACAAACCCGTGTGGTTCGTGTGTGACTGCAGCTGCTTCAGCTGGAAACAGGGACGTGGTGTCTGCAGACTCAGGTGAGAGGAAGTGGTCCGTTCTCTGGAGCGGTCGCTGGAGGTGACGCGGGACACAGCGAAACTTCCCTGAACAATGCCCCGTTGTTTTTCACTGTAAACGTGCAGCAGTTGTGTGTCTGCGTGTTTTTTACAATCCTTCCTCCACATAGTCGTCTTTCTTGGGAAGCAGCGCGCAGATGAATCACGTAGACGTGTTCCCTTTACTTAGGCGGTCACACTCAGCGCTCTCAGTACTGTATTTGAGGTGTCGCTGTAGAGAAGCATCCAGAGGTCACAAAGGAAATAAAATGTTGTCGTGACCTCGATTACGTGACTGGTTACATTTTTTTTTTTTTGTTGCTCATAAGAGTGACAAAGTGGATGCTGTGGATATTATTCCACTAAGCCTCTAAGACCCACAGAAATTAGCAATTAATTAGCAATTAATACAACCGAGCCAGTAGCTCAATAACATAGCAGTCAATTTTCCCGTCCCAGCTGTCGCTGTATAACCGGCAGTCCATCACAGGGGTACCACAGAGAGACAGACTCGCATTCACCCCTGAATCAGCAGGTCAGCTGTAGGGGAAAGCCCTGCACAGTCCAACAGAACAAACTGCAGTTCTTCTCTTCCTTAAATGAACCTATAAACATGCAGTGTGTGTGGGACGTGTCACAGTTCCTGTATTTTTCCATGCAAACTCAGTGACAGTGTGTCAGGACACCCTGAGGAAAGACAAGTGTGGAAATACGATTTTGGTGCATTTCTATTTGTTTACAGGCTTCATTTATTTTAGACCAGCAGCTGCATTAACTTGATTAATGCACAAAGCCATAAAAACTGCAGCATAGCACAAACAAGCTGCTGAACTCGACTCAGCGACAGCTGAACATTGAGCGCATGCAAACATCTTTCTCTTCTCTGCCCACAGAAAGAGAATGACCATTCAAGACAGCCTGCAGCACCCCTGGATCAAGGTGGGATTCTGCTTTCACGTTTTATTTTATTTAGATGTTTGACATCATTTGAGTTTTGGTAAGATTCAAATTCATGTTGCCTATTTCCATTTTGTTTTTCAAAATCAGCCAAAAGACACTCAGCAGGCGCTGAGCAGGAAGGAGTCGGCCGTCAACATGGAGAAGTTCAAAAAGTTTGCAGCCAGAAGAAAGTGGAAGGTGAGCGCCTTTCCTCACACCCTCGCTCACAGCGAAGCTTCTGGAAGGACATTTACTGTACAAAGAAGGTCATGTGACCGTATTCCGGTCACATCCTGAGCCCACTGCACCCTGAAAGCTTTGTGCTAGAAACTCTCCTCAGACGCGCTTGGATGTCACCACTGACAGCTGCGGGCACGCCGTAGCCGTCACATTCCCCGACGGCGCCGCTTTAGTGCCCGCGCGTCAGGTTTGGGTCGTCTCAGCTGGCCCGGTGGCGATTCTGAATCTGTGGTGGTTTGGCGGTGCTGTCGCGCCATGTTTCTTTGACACACCGCCGGCTCCTGGCTTCCAGTAGCCTTGATCTGACTTTGAGTTGATACGTAATAAAAAGCCATGACGGCGCAGGGGCGTAGATGTTTGCAGACTCAAACCACAGTTCATCCCTCAGTCTTTCATCAAATCAAATCATATTTCACTGTTGCGTCCACCGTCCAGTTTACTCGATATGGAGCTCAAATGTGTGTGAAGTCAGGCCACTGAGCCCCATGGGGGTCAGTGGGTTACAACGAGTGACTCTCAGTGAGTAAAGGACTGAAGTAGAGCAGAAAATCGTTTTAGGGCTGCACTCTGCTGCCTGCTGACGGCCTCCTTAACATGACTTGACATTAACTTGTTTCATTCCTGCACATTCACGAACTTCCATTTCTTCTCCGTTTGTCTCTTCCAGCAATCGGTCCGGCTCATCTCCTTATGTAACCGCCTGTCCCGCTCCTTCCTGTCCAGGAGCAACATCAGCGTGGCCCGCAGCGATGACACGCTGGTAAGATGTGCATATCTGCTTCTCTCATTGGCTTAAACTAACAGAGCAATAGAAGAGCAGTGAAAACGCAGGGAGGGCACGGGTGTTTACTGACATCATGGCAAAATTTGGATCAGGATACATTCAAATTGATGCAGGCGGGGTTTGCAGGGTCAGTCCCTTTTTGCAGAGTCCCTCTGAAAAATTCCAGTAACTGAACAGACTCGCAGCTTAGTCGCTTTTAGTTTTAGTTTGTTGAAATTTTCAGTTTCAGCTCAGGTATTTCCAGTTTGACAGACTCTGAGGATCTCAGTGTAGTCCATCTTTCCTCATTCTTCCCACGTTTGTAGAAGTGAGTGAAGCTTGCGGCAGTTTGCCTCTGCCGGAGGAATCTCTGAGCGCAGCTCTTAAACGAACACAGAGAGAGGCTGTTACATTATTAGCGTGTCCACTTCCAGTCTATGAGCTGATACTGATAAGGCCAACAGATGTAAACACTGTGACAAGCTTAATCATTCACAAAGCCCTCCCAGCAGGCCAAGGCCAGCCCTGTTTGTCATCAGAGGATTACACGGCAACTTCCTGATGCCACAGGTGAGATGGCAGGTAGGACTGGGCTCGGTGAGGTCACAGCGCCTCCTGTGGTTCACGCTTACCAACACAAGCTTACCTGAAACGCCCATGCAGGTGAGCTTGAGTGCTTCTGAATAACTGGGTTGAGCTCAGAGGATGGAATAAAAATGAGACGCGGGTATTAATCACTCCCAGTTTACACAGTTTAAACTGGAAGGAGCGTTTTTTTTTTCCCTCCACGTCTCATCAGTGATCTTGAGCCTAGAAACACTGGATATCACAAAGGCTGCGTCATATTACAGAGCTCATTGCTGGGTTATGGTGTAGTTATGCTTCTGAATGGCTCCTGCAGTATTGCTTTTTCTTTTTAGTTTTTAAGAACCTGCCTCAGCCTTTCACTCTTCTTCACTGCAGCTCAGAGAACATAAACTATAGCTTCCAAAACCTTGAAATAACTGGGGAAAAAAACAGTTTAATTTCACAATGATGACAAAGCAGAAAGACTGAACATCTGCTTGCATCACCAGCTGATGATTAAATGGATGAGTGTGGGTTCTTTGTATGTTGGAGGTCATAACGAGACCCAGAGGCGATCAAATGACGAGAGCGAGTCTGCAGTATTTTTGCAAACAAAAGGTCGACCGTGAGCTCGTACATATTTGTGTCGTGTTTGCAGCCCTCTGCAGTCGTGGCTCGCCCAGCAGGGAGGTTGTGTTGAGGAATGCTGGCAAAGTGTCAGGCTTGGCTGAGCAAACGCTGGCTTCCTCCTCGGCTCCCCGCCCCGCTCATCTTTGTCTCTTTGTGCAGTGGAGCGGCACGGCCGATTTCTGCGCTGCACAGCTGACTCTGGCTGAAGGTGACTGGGTCACATGTCGCTGACAGAAAGAGTTGTGATGTGTGTTTTTATATGAGCTGCAGGTGCCAAATAAACTGTTTTCTGTTTGTTTCATTGTGCGTTCATGGCAGAGATAAAGAAGAAAGAGAGGCTTAGGAGAGCCAAATCGCAGGATTAATGGATTAGATCGTCCCGTGAAGAGCAGCAGAGTAACTGTCTTTAACTGTTTCTCACCTGTTTAGGATGAAGAAGACTCCTTTGTGATGAAGGCTATCATCCACGCTATAAACGATGACAACGTGCCGGGTCTGCAGCATCTCCTCGGTTCATTGAACAGTTATGATGTCAACCAGCCCAACAAGGTGACTAACGTACTGGACGCAGGCGACGTGAAAGCCAAAATGTTGTGAAATGTTAATTTTTAATGACTCTGAAGCTCCAGCTGCAGCCAGCATGGCTGTGAGTCTGCATGGAAGCTTCTGTGCATCACAGACTGAACTCTGTCAGCTGTCATTTGTGTACAAAATGAAAAGCAAACAGCTGATCGATCCGCGCAGCAGCCGGTGGCTGAGGAGGCCTGTGTGGATGGACCTCGAGGGAGAGGTGGCGCTGTGGATGTGCTGATGTGTGCTCGTAATCTGTGTCTTTCTTTGTGAAGCAACAGTTTTGAGTTTTAGCCACCGGGTGTGAAAATACTGAAGCGGTCGGTCCTCATTTTCTGACAGGCGTTTAATGAGCCGGTTCCAGGCTAAGTCTTGGTTTGGGGTGTAATGGTAGAATTAGTTCCAGGAGGCAGGTTTTATTCTCTGACTCCGCCCCTCCTGCTGCACCTGAACCACCTGTCTGACACTCCCGTTCATTTCCTCCTTCATAAAGTGGCTGTCAGAGGGTCAGAGGAGCGAATTCATCTGCAGACCTTTATGTTTCTACAAGCACTGAAATCCCAGTTAGACCTTTAGTTTGTTATTTTTGTGCGTAACGTTCGCTCGTCAACAGGCTGCAAGGACGGAGACAGCAATGATGTCACGCATGTATAATGAGGCAGCTGCAGCTGTCAGACTGTCAGTCAGCTCCTCTAAAACATTTACTGTACTTAGTGTAGCATCACTGTTACACTGATCTGGATGAAGCTTTAGACATGGAACACTCAGATCAATGATCAATGATCGATCATTAGTCGTGTTGGAAAAGCTCACTGATGGAAAAATGTCCGGATCCTGGAGATGATGGGAATGTTTGAGTGAAGATGAGGCTGGAGCCTAAAACTGCATTAAATGTATTTAAATAATATTTAGTTGCAGCTGTAAACAGTTTGTGTTCAGGACGCTTTGCTGAAATTTGCTCATTAAATGCAGTTCTGGTGTCTGAAATTCAGAGTATGAATCTCGACATGTTTTCCACTGAAACTCAAGTAAATCAGAATCAGAATACTTTATTGATCCCAGAGGGAAATTCTCAGTGGACCGAATCGGATCCACTCAGAGGGATCATCGGCTCCGTAACGGCTCAGCAAACCGTATCTGGTCTGATTCGGTGATCCCGAACCAAATAGATCAGGATCAGCGATTCAGACCGAATCAGGTTCAGATCCAGTTCAGGCTCCCGTCATTTCCCAGCTCATCCCGACCCGATCCGTTCATAATGGATTTATTTTCCAGACACAATCTACATTCTTTAAGTAAAAGGTCTCATCCTCCCAAAACTGCACTGGAATATTTACCACCCATAAAGCTAAACTGACCTCTGACCTGTAACAGTAAGTCAGTGGAACTGTGCCGTGGCCGTCAGAGAGCCGTCATCTATCAGTGAAGCTGATCTCAGATCAGATTAGAGGGTTGATGTTCCTCAGTCTGCGGATTAAAATGGAGGCTATGCTCTTTGTTTACCGGTTGCCATGGTGAATCCTGTATCAGTGCTCCATTGATGATGCCTTTCTTTCCTTGCGCTCGTGCTCTGATCAGCTGTTCTGGAACAGGAAACTCCGAGCTGTTGAGTTTATTTTTGAACTCAGTTTGTTGGAGCTGCTTCCTGGCGCGGGGCCCAGGTGTGTCAAACTCACCTCACGGGCCCACAGGCAGTCCACCCCGACCATTAAAGTCTTTCTTTTAGTGTAAACTAGTGCAAGGAAACGTTCACGTTTAATGAACCATCCATTCAAAGCCAGGCAATAAGCAGCCTGAGATGTTTGCACATGTATTTTCTGTAATGTGTTTTTACGGTTGTTCAGAATCACAAAACCTTCACAGCTAAACACCTGCATTGGATTTGATTCTCAGAATTTGTCAAAATGAAGGAATGCTTTTCACTTTGCAGGCATTTTCACGCCTGTGTGGTGATGCTGGCATCAGCACAGCAGGAACTGCAGAGCATTGACTGAAAACTGAAGATATCGCTCTCTTTGCTGCCGTTTTCAGACTGTGCAAAGCTGGATTGGAGCCTTTGCTGGCCTGGCTCTGTGTTAGGAGCTGCGAGACTCTTAAATTCATGCTTCAGATGAACTATGAAAAATGCTTTGACAAATGGGTTGTTTTCCAGCTCTGATGCCACGCAGATACCTCGGCTTCAGGTATCTGCAGCCAGTTATTAATTTGCACTTGTCGCCGTTTTACTGCTGCTCACACGTCGCGTTCAGAAGAGCCCGATGTAGTGCAACATTATTAACGAGCAGAAAACAACAAGTTATGTTACAACTGAGTAAAAAATGTCCTAACAAGTGTTACAGTGAACCTAAAGCCAGAGATGGAGAGAGAGAGAGAAAGCATCATCATCATCGTTGTAGTGGAAAGGATGCTTCCCTGTCAGCTTCCGCCGTGCTGCATAAGCTCTCCCATCACGGCAACCAGCTCGTTCCCAAAGATGTCCAACCCAGGTGTCTGAGTCCGGATCAGACTGAAATCTGATCGGTGCATCTCCAGTTCATCATTGTGGGACGTTGGACACTAATTAATTACGGGTGCTGCACGTTGTTTCAGCTCGTCTCTGGCACGTTAACGGCACGTGCGGAAACACACAGGCGATAACACAATGACACAGCCATCCATCTATGTTCTTAACTGCTTATCCAACAAATCCTGAACGCTTACAAAATAGTGCTAGACGATAGCGAAATCAGAGATATCTTTAAAAATCTCTCTGCGTGTATTTTCCATATTTATTTAAAGCCACAGCACCAGAAAGTGGGTCGCCACGTCCTGCTGCCAAAACCAAACAACAAAAAATGTGAAAAATCCCAGCCAGGCATTTTGAACAGTGACGTTCCTGCAGATTCCTAAATAACAGACTGATGCTGCGGGCCCAGAGACTCCCAGAATTCATCAGTGTGAATGCATACAGGTGACAAGTTAGTGCAAAGCGCTTTATTCCAGAACATCGTGTGGAAGCATGGACGACAGAGATGGTAAAACAGTTGAAGCTTTTCTAAAGCGAACGATATCAAAGAAGCCGTACTGGGCCTGCGCTCGGCCCGACCTTCATGCACAGGGTCGTGTTTGGATTTGTTGTTGTACTGCTGCAGCATTTTTCTTCCTTAAATCAAACCTCAGCACCTTCATACAGTTAACACCCTTTAACACCCAAGTTTTACTCAGGCCGCCTGCACTTATTCTCTCATTTTGGCTGTGAAATTTAAGAAAAAGTCTCATCTTTCAGGAAGAATTTCAATTTTCTCTGCAGCCCAAAATGGTTGAAGTTACTGTAATGTGAAGCTGATTTTTCTGCCTTTGCTCAGACAGCAGCACCTTATGAATAATTCGGGCTACCGTGAAACTTCAGATATCTCTGTAAAGCTCGTCTTCTCTTCTTTTGGAAACCGCTTCAATTTTTTCTCTAGCTAAGACGTTTATGGAGTTACAGTCATTTAAAAATGGGCCTGCCAGCAGTCAGAAATGAGGAGGAGGAAGAGGAGGGTGAAACATCAGGGTGGTGCTGGTGATTGACAGGTTTGGTCTGTCTTCGCTCAGGAACTAGTTCAGAAAAGGTGATCTGGCCATTTTCTTCCATCCTCTTCTCTCGTGCCTCCGACTGCAGACGCTCGACGTCTGAAACCAGCGAATTCATATTTTCTCTGTGTAATTACATGCTGTCAGATTGAAGTTTACAGCTCCGTCATTAGCACAAATTATAAGTAAATCTTGTGTGTGTGTGTGTGTGTGTGTTGTAGCACGGGACTCCTCCCCTCCTGATTGCAGCTGGCTGTGGAAACGTTCAGATCATCGAGGTCCTGATGAGGAAAGGCGCAGAGATCCAGGCCCACGACAAGGTGAGATCACTGGTGTAATCGCTGAGCCTCGGCCGTGGATTTTACTAAACTGGATTTCACTAAACTGGCTTTACAAAAAAGAGAGACCAGCTGGAGGCCGTCTGTGATTTGAATTAGCCATAAAGTCGATGCACTGTGCTGTAAAAACGAGCATTCGCTGCATGCTTTGACAGCTGATCCTGTCAAAAATCAGCAAACTTTTTTAATACAAATAATGAAGATGAAAATGAATATTCCCATCAACAAGCTCGCCTGCTGTCCTTTGTTTCATAGTTTTGTCTGAAGGGTCTGAAAAAAGAGTGGTAATCAATATTATGATTGAAATCCTATGATGATTACATTACGCTGTATTATTATTGTTATTATTGTTGTTGTTGTTGTTGTTGTTGTTGTTGGGTGTAAGACAAAATGAATAATTCTAATAACAGTCAGATAATAAACAAATTATTAATTAGTCATGCCAGAGGTGATATTTTGGCCTTTAAAGTATCAGAAAAGGGTTAAAAAATGTGTTTCTACTTTAATAATTAGTCTTATATAGCACACCTCAATCATACTTGGTGGTGGTAAGCTACTAATGTAGCCACAGCTGCCTTCCGGCCTTTAGCTCCCACTCAGCTGTTTTCGGGCTGTTTGGCTTCAGAAAGACAATAAACTGATTAGAATTACTTTTCTTTCTTGATTATTTCACCATCAGCTCATCTGTTCAGCTCTTTTTGTGCTTTTTAGTTCCGAATGCTAGAATTTGATTTAAGACCATTTCTAGCAATAATCTGGTGCTGATTTCATGAGCCAGTATTATAGAAAACTGAGCTCCGATCACGAGTTCAGCTTTGTCCTCATTCTGTGTTTTCCTGCATCTCTTCATCTTTTTATTACACAATCGTCACTTTTGCGCCTTGAACCTTGCACCTGATTAAAACTAATACTGAAACTAATTAAAACTAACTGAAACTAAGCATGAAACCAAAAATAAAAACGAGCAAAAACTACACTAAAAACTAAATAAAACTAACCGAAATCGAAGGGGGGAAAAAAAGTACAAACTAAACTATAATGTAAAATCCAAACTATTATAACCCTGCTTCGCTGTATGAAATAAAACATTCTGCCGTCATCATCACGGCACCATTTTTGTATATAGGTATTATTAACAGCAGTGAAGTCAGAGAACTCCTGGCTGTCTTTGAATGTGTTGCAGAGCAGTTGTGCTAACAGAGGTGCAGAGATTACACGGTGCCACCAGTTTCCCAGCAGCTCCAGTTAAAACACACGCAGCCGCTTTGAGTCTTAAAGCCGGCGTGTGAGCACATCCTCAAAATAATCCCGAGCTCTTTGTAGGGAAAATGCTGCGCAGTATTTTAGAAGGACGAGTTCATATCATGCGGCTGCAGACTCGACCCCCGAGAGCTCGGCGTTGCAGCAAAGGTCAGGGCTAAATCCTGGAATGCTCTTCTCTATTGAACCCTCAGAGTGGAGCCAACGCCATCTACTACGCAGCGAGACACGGACACGTCGAGACCCTGAAATTCCTCCACGAGAAGAAATGCCCTCTGGATGTGCAAGATAAGGTGAAACTAGTCTTCTTCCTCTCTCTGCACGTCTCACACTCTCACACAGAAAAACACACACTTACTACTACTCATCATACTGCGTTATCTGTCAGCAATTACTCACTGCCTCCTACCCACCAAACCCCTTGAGAGGCATTACTTTGAAATGCCCAGAAACACACACACACACATTCACACTTTCACATTTCCACACCTGTGGAGAGAACCAGTTACTCTGGCATTTTATCAGCTTATTTGTTGTTGCTATAGAAACAGGCCTTGCAGAGAAAGATGAGATTTGTGTGTGTGTGTGCACGCATGTGCGTGCGTGCGCTGCTGATGCTGGTTTGGCCTCCATCATAAAGCTTGCCTGGGTATCCGAAATCCCAAAAGCATTTTCCGATCTCTTCCATCATCATAGCCGCTGGAGGTGTCCTTTTCTGTCGCCGAGCACTGAGGCAGAGCGCGGCTGATCTGCACTGCACGCACTTTGCTGATTGTTATCCAGCTCGCATCCGAGCATCATTAAAGTCTCATCTCTCAGTATTACACAATAGCCCCCAAATCACAAGCTGAGGCGTTTGTGTGGAAGCAGATAATTGTCCTGTGAGAAAGGAAAAGCCAAACGACCTTTCAGATTCACCCCAGCAAGGTACTTTATGGACGATTTTGGGCATCTGGCTAAACCAGTCAATCTAAAATCCAGACAGATTCAGTAACTACATGCTTTATTCTAGTACACCTCCATCCATTTACTGCCACGCACAGGGTCCAGGTTGCAGATGCAGCATCCTAAGCAGCGATGCTTCGACCTCCATCTTCCCGACCACCTCCTCCTGCTCCACGCAGGGGGCACCGAGGCGTTCCCAAGCCAGCCATGAGATGTTATGTCTTCAGTGTGTTTCGTGGGGGTCTCCTCCAAGTAGGACATGCCCGAAACAGCTCAGTTGGCTCCTTTTCATGTGGAGGAGTAGTGGCCTCAGATACATCACCCTGTGTCTGAGGGTGAGCCCCTCTGAAGAAGCTCATTTCCAATGCTTGGATCCTCGATCCCGTTCAGTCACTACCCACAGGTGAAGGTGAGAACATAATAAGTCCCAGCGTGTTCAGCTCTCTCTTTACCAGAGCAGCCAGTGACCTCCAGTCTTCCACATATTTCACTCGTCTGTTTTTGCATCATGTCAATCGTCTGTGGTCGCTGTCTAGAGGCTCACACAATCAAAAGTTTAGTGCCAGGAACCAATAATAGACATCCGACTTCCCAAAGCTGAAAACAACTTTTTGGCCTCTTAGAGGGGAGAGATTTTTCCAGGAACCAGCTCCTGACAGCTGGATTGGTCCTGACGCTGCGTTTGTACTCTCAGATTTCACAGGAACAGTTTTTTGTCTCAAACTTTCCAACATACGCACTGCGGGCACGTGAGCCGGGATGTTTCTCAGTCACATCAAAGGAGGGTGGGTGGGAGTGATGGCTCAGAGCTTGTTGTGCTGGTGAACTTCTGAATTTTATGGTTTATAGCAAATTATTTTGCAGACCCCGCTGATTTATACCCCGAGGAGCCTAAATTATGCTGATTTGATACTAATGTGTTCTGTACCTCCTCCAGTCTGGAGAGACAGCTCTACATGTGGCTGCTCGCTATGGGAACGTGGATGTGGTGAGCTACCTGTGCAGCATCCGGGCCAACCCAGACCTGGCGGACAGGGTGAGCGAATGCGCCGACGGTGTCGGAGCGATAACTGAGCAGTTATGAGAGCGGCACAGGTTTAATTTTTTTCATCTTTCTGTCTCCAGGAGCAGGAGACGCCGCTGCACTGCGCTGCCTGGCACGGCTACTCGCCGGTAGCCCGAGCGCTCTGCCAGGCAGGCTGCCACGTGGACGCCAAGAACCGCGAGGGGGAGAGCCCGCTGCTGACGGCGTCTGCCCGCGGCTTCGTGGACATCGTGGAGTGCCTGGTGGAGCATGGAGCCGATCTGGAAACAGCTGACAAGGTGCTTGGTCATCACCTCCTTTTTATTCAGTACTTCACGTAGTGTTTGAATCGTTTAGAGCATGTTCCTGTTTTTAAAGCAGGGTTATGGTTGGCAGGCAGATCTTATAGGTAAGGGAGAGAAAATGAAAAACAGCATAACTATGATAATAACGCTGGCATTGACGGATAAAGGGAAGCCTCAGGCTGCAGGTCACAGATGGAGCAGCAGCCATGACACTCAGGTCTTGTTAGTGACTGTTGGTGTGAGGATGCCCTGTGCTTTTCTGTGTCCAGGACGGCCACACAGCTCTCCACCTGGCTGTACGTCGCTGCCAGGTGGAGGTGGTCCGCTGCCTCCTCAGACACCGCTGCCACGTGGATCGGCAGGACCGCCACGGAAACACGCCGCTCCACATCGCCTGCAAGGACGGAAACCTGCCTGTCGTCACAGCCGTCTGCAATGCTAAAGCTAGCCTCGACCTCCCCAACAAGGTGAGGGTCTTCTGCTCCTTCGGGACTTCATAAATACTCTCAGGACTGGATGAAGGCTGAGCTCACTGAAATTAGCAAAAAAGACAATCCTGCTTTGCTTCTTGGGAGCTGAAATATTGACGTGAAATGTGTCGTCTTTCATTTGTGATTTTGATTCCCTTTGCGGGTTCTTGTGCACCCCTGAGGGTCATTCTGTGTCTTTTAGTTGAGCTCTGTCACGCAGAGCTTCGTGCAGCAGCTCTGGTCCAGGTAATGTAAGTATAAAACAGATCAGAGATCACGCAACAGATTTTAAAGTGCTTTTATCTGTGAAC
>VUQK01020154.1:4161-19943 GCA_015106715.1 Bujurquina vittata
ATATATATACTGTGTGTGTGTACAGTATATATATATATAGATAGATAGATAGATAGATAGATAGATAGATAGATAGATAGATAGATAGATAGATAGATAGATAGATAGATAGATAGATAGATAGATTGTTTGTTTGATTGATTTTTTTCACAGAATAACTTAATGTAATAACTGAATAATTTCTTATTATTATATTCATTATTCTTATTATTATTTTTGGGTTTATCGCTTGACCCGGAACACTAGCTCTCCCCGTCGATGTTTCTCCACTTGGATTTACGGTGAACACACGACTATAAATGTGCGTAGCCGGAAACGAACGCCCTCTTCTAGTGATCCAACATGGCGGTGAGTATCATCTCACATCGTACTGTGGTGATGAAATCTGAAGTTACGGTTAAAATCCGCAGTCATCCGCGCTGCAGGCTCATCCTAACGGCTGATCCGCACGCAGAGGCTTAGGCCTCCGTGTGAGAGATCCCATTGAAGGCGTATTTCTGAAATAAAAGTTTGGAAAAAGTGCTTAAAAGCAGGAAAGCGAGTAATGCTAACCAGCTAGCCGCTAAGAGAAACTGTGAACCTCTGTGCCTCTGTTATTAAAGTTCAGAATAAAGCAGTGGTCAGGCAACTTTATCTGCGTGTCTACTTTTATTCGTGGGAGTTTTCACGTAGTTTGACAGCGTTTTTAAAATTCAGGACACGTATGAGAGTTGGGTGGCTGGGACGAGCAGCGTTAGCAGCAGGGATATGTACGGACATGTCCTCCGGCCGGCATGTGTTGATCTCGGCTGTAGCTGAAGCAGAGCAGATCATTGACAGGAGGACTAAACTGAGTCTGGCGCGTTTTTTAGCATGGCAGCAGCGACCAAGGTGTGAGGATTTTGTGTGATGGTGGTTGTGTCCTCTTTATTTTCCTTTTGAGTTGCTGATCTTCTGTTTTGCTGCCTCTCCAGGACCAGGGCGAGAAGAAGGAGAACCCCATGAGAGAGGTCCGCATCCGCAAGCTCTGCTTGAACATCTGTGTGGGAGAGAGCGGAGACAGACTGACCAGAGCTGCCAAGGTGCTGGAGCAGCTCACGGGACAGACCCCCGTCTTCTCCAAGGGTTGGTGTCTGTGTGTTACTTGAGGTTGTCATTATACAGTACCATGAGGTCCAAAGACAGCTTCTCCTTAAATACAATCAAGGACAAATGTACACAAAAATACAGTATAAAGGTGTAATGGGCTGCATGTTTGTAGTGCGGTAAAATTGAACATGAAACTGATTCTTCAGCTCTGAGTATTGAAGACTGCCGCATTGTAGTTTCTTGTATTTTATTTTGAACGCTTCCTCTCTCGGGCTTCTGTACCTGCTGTCAGGAGATGGTGACTGTAGTTTGGCATACCTGCGCGTGACCTGCTGCAGGTTCTAGTCCAGTTCTTCTGGAGAGTTATCGTTGTTGGTGTTATAGTTTTTTGTTAGTCCACCCCTGCACATCCCTGTCAGTAACACCTGTAGGTTCAATTTCACTACGTTTTAGAGGAGTGTTTTCCACTTTTTTTCCTCACTGCGGTCTTCCTGCAGCTTTCAGAAATGGCACGTTTTCAATCTAAACTCTTCTTGCAGAGTTTGAAAAGCAAAAAACAGTTAAAAAAATCACCAACTGTGTTAAATCGTAAAAATCACCTGCAAGCTATTGAATTGTAGTGTTGAATAACCACAGCAGCAGCCCGGTCAGCCTACAGGGAGGGAACGAGATGGGCCGGTTGGTCAGCAGCAGCTCGGCTTTTTAAACTGCTTCCTGTTGCTCCTTTTAAAGCGTTTAATCTGGATGAACTGAGGTGTTAAAGACTGTTTTCGTTTCCTCCTCCTGCAGCCCGCTACACTGTGAGATCCTTCGGTATTCGCAGAAATGAAAAGATCGCTGTCCACTGCACCGTCCGTGGAGCCAAAGCAGAGGAGATCCTGGAGAAGGGACTGAAGGTCAGAGTGCCTCCATGTCATCTTTTACTTGTATCCTCTCGCTCTTTTTCAATCTTTCACCCTCATTGTCTCCTTTCCAGACTGAAGTTTATTCAGTTTGCGTATATTTTTAAAGTGCCAGTTCACAACAGCAGTTACTACAAAGTGCCTTACACTGTAAGATAATGACTCTTCAGTCAAGAACAATCGAGTGTTTGAAATGGGAATAAAATGAAATAATTTCTACAGCTCAGTTGTGACCCATTTGTTGTCCTGCATGACAGCAAACTGGATCTTTGGTGCCACCGTTTTCATCATGGTGACTGTTGATGTAAATGTTTCTTTAACTAATGAAGTGCACCAGCAGCATTTACCCATTTAATTAATCTTTGAACACAATGCAGTTACAAAATAAGATGTAGACACGATACAAAAGCTCTTCATGGGTGCAAGCCTGAATAAATGAAACCCTTCTTACTTGGTGGATGTCAGATTATTTGACACAGATGTTCAGATTTTTCTCGCGCTGTTGCTGTAAATCGGGTCTCCTCTGCTGCTTCCAGGTGCGCGAGTATGAATTGAGGAAGAACAACTTCTCCGATACCGGAAACTTTGGCTTTGGCATCCAGGAGCACATCGATCTGGGCATCAAATATGACCCCAGCATCGGCATCTACGGACTGGACTTCTACGTGGTGAGTGATGCTAAAAATGTTGATGTTACAGCCCTTGTGGTGGGACTTGGTGGGTCATTAATGGCTACTGGATTCCTGTTGCTTCTTGATAAGTTGCATATGTCGGATCTGTTTGTACCTGGGGTTGTTGGGCCCTGTCCTCGAAGGTTTTGAGGGTTTTATTTTAAGTGTGATGTAGCTGGGGAACTTGTCTGACTCATTTAGCAGCTGCCTGCTCTGTTTAAGAAGAGCGTTTTCTTCCCAGCTCAGTTAATTCAGTGCCATCAGTGAAGTGTGGCACTAGCTGTGAGCTGCAGAGCTGCCTGTAGGCTTCTGTGTGTCTCTGCAGGTAAAGAAAGGGAGACACGGGGGTGCTTATTTCCCACTGTGAGGCTTCAGTCAGTCAGACCAACACGGCACATGTAGCAGAGTTCATCCTGGTTCCAAATAAGCTTTTACAGGGTCACTATGCATGCAAGCATGATTGGTCAAAGACGGACATTTTCCTGTTAGTCTGCTTTAGACCCTCCCACCTGAGGAGGTGAGGAAAGACTCAAAGTGAGTGAGGAGTCAAAATGACACACTCATATTTTCAAGTTAAATATGAAGTGTGGAGCAGCTGCTGGTCACAGACCGTCCGGTTAAATCCCACCAACAGCAGATCTCTAATAAAACTGCTGGTGGTGAGTTCTTGAGGACCTCGTTTCATTAAATTTGTGAGAAGATATTGAGCCTTTTTTAAAATCTCAAAGTCTGACCATCTGAAGCTGAGACAGCGTGTGGATAAAAATTAGTTTAAAGTTTGTCTTTGGAGTTTATTTTCTGAACTTCACATTCATTATTTGTACATTTCTAACAATCAGCACTCAACTCCTTCAGGGAAGAAACATCCCATTAATTTTATTTGATAAGTCATTGATATTTTTAAAACTGGCTTTTAAAGCAGTACTGAGGTTAAAAGGTCAAAGGTTTGGCTTCTCATAGTGAGCCGGTTCTGCTTCTGCCCATGTTTGTGTTCAGGTTCTGGGCAGACCCGGCTTCAGCATCGCCGACAAGAAGCGGAAAAGAGGCCGCATCGGTTTCAAGCACCGCATCCGCAAAGAGGAGGCCATGCGCTGGTTCCAGCAGAAAGTGAGTGCACACCCCCTGAGACGCTTTCTCCAGCAGGGGGCAGAGTTTTTAGCCCTTTCCCCGTTTCCTCAAGAGGCCTGGCCTTATTGTAGACCACCATAAACAAAAACGGGCTTCTAATGACTTTCCTGCAGTAAAGATCAGCTTGATTGAGTGGCATGAGAGCGTCCAGGCCTCAGCTGGGCTTCAGCTCAGTACAGCTGGACAGAAGGTCACAGCTGGAGTTCATTCTGGAAGTTTCTAAAGAGTTTGTGAAGGAGGAGGGGGTACTAATATTTAGTGCAGTTTTACTTCATGTTAAAACCAACAATGTCACAATTGGTGGATAATTTGCCAGAAATTGAATTGAGACACGTTTGCTGGACCCTGTCTGAGCGACTCGGTCCTCTTTCAGTTGGAAGAGCCTCATGTTTAACCCCCCATTCTCTTCTCTTTCAGTACGATGGCATCATCCTCCCTGGCAAGTAAAGGACCACCTTTTGCTCTTGTTTGTAACAAAGTAATAAAATGGAAAAAATAAGTTCTTGTCTTGTTTTTATTTCTCTGATTGAGAGCAAAAAGCTGCTGATTGTCAGCTGTTAAACTCTGAAGACAAAAGCTGAACTTCTCTCATTTCTGAAATGAAAGAACGTGTCTAAAAGTGCAGCTTGATATGCAAATAAAAACTCATGTTTAAATCTTCAGAACAAAATTCTGATAAAAGTGACGTCAATCATTTTAATGTTGCAGTTTCTCTTGATGAGCTCATTTTGTTGCTCTGCAGTTTGGTGGCAAATATTCAGTTTGTTTGCAGTAAATCTTTTAGAACTTGTTGCTGAATAAAATCAGGATTTTTTTGGTCTCTAAAATCAGAAATTATTTGGTGAGAATCACTTTGTGCTCTGGTGAGCTGATCGTGATTGCTTGAGCCGCAGCCTTTAGTGGGACCTGTGCTCGCAGCCCGGAGCAGTTCATGTTTCTAAGGTGCTGGAGCGTCTCCAGACGTGTGCACGTGTCCTGTGAACAGACCTGGGTGCTGTCTGTGGACCTTCTGGTGTTATTAGGACGCACGAGTGAAGCGACAGTGCTGATCTGAGAGCACAGGCTGCTAAAGGCTGCTGGGTCCTCGTGGAGTTTGTGACAGTTTGGGCAGAAACGTGCACGAGCGTCCTGCTGGACGTCCCTCTGACAGCACTCCTGCTGGTCCTCCTCACACAAAGGAGCAGATATCTGGATTACAGAGGTTTATGTTTCCCAGCTGACTTGATGTCAAACACTGACTTCAGTGCACGTTGGGCTCTAAATCCCTGTAAAGCAGTTGCAGTGTAGCTGTTGTGTAATGAATGTGTGTCATTGCACGAGCCCTGAAACCGTGCACAGTGCTTCCTGCACTGAGTGTCTGTCCTCATTCTGATTTGTCCTCTCACGCCTGTGATGCAGGAAACTAAAGAAGAGGCTGAATCAACGTGTTTGACCAGATTGTCTTTATTCAGTGAAACTCCACCAAAAGCAGCCAAACAGATTCAGCCAGTCGAACCACGTGCACGATGAACCACATCATCACTGAGGTTCTCCACAGCTCCTGGAACCTGCTGGAGTCTCACTGCTCCTGCAGTTTGTCTTAGTTTCCTTAAAAACGTGTGAGCTGGGACACCATTTCTTTATTTGCATTTTATTCCTTCATTTTTCAGATTTTTATCCTTTTTTAAACCTTTTGGGGAAACCTAACTCTTCAGTGTTGCTTCTCCTTTTGATTTTTACTTTTTTTTTTTATTCCTCCACACTGTTGCAATTATAAAAGTTTAATATTCTGGCACTACAGCCATATATTTTTGTTACATTTCAGCTACACTGCTTAAGATACTGGTAAATAAATCCTGAACTACTGGATCCTCATGAGAAATGTTTCAAGTTTCCTGCTGATAAATTGTCATATTGTTGCAGTTTTTTGCACAATTTGGCTCATCTCCTCTAGTGGCCACACACTCCTGCCATCACGCTCTCTCTCTCTCTCACACACACACACACTCTCCCGTTGTTTTGGCAGCCACACACACACGGCTTGGATGCATCTTTGTACACACGCTGGCTGCTGCGGCTTCACAGTGACGTTTGTTCAAACCAGATAACCTGTTTCCATCCCTCCATCCTTCATCATCCACCTGTCACCTCTCTGCCTCCACCCGCTCGGCCTACTTTTCCTGCTTTCAATCGAACCTCCACTTTGGACCATGTAATCTCCTTTCTTCGCAAATCAGCACAGATATTTTTTCGGGGGCTGCAGTACGGCTCAGATCTTAATTTTGCTCTTATCTTGTGCATTAATCTTCCTATTTTTAGGATAAAGTATTTCATATTATTATTCATACATAAATGTGTCCTTGCTAGAGGAAGTTTGCATTCAGGAGCAGTTTTATGTGCACAGATTTTAGAGTCTGCTGATAGTGGTGTGAGGGCGTCTCCTGGTTTCTGAAACTCATCTTCTCTTTTGTTCAGCACTGTTTTTGGAATTACCCTTTACAGAGTTTTGACCACCGGGGGCAGCACTTTTCATTTTTAACTGCCCACATTTCCTCGTTGGCCTTTAGTGTGGCAGCCACATTAAATGAGAATATTCTAATTAACCTGACCGGTTAAATAAAGGTTGCACTGACTGCAGCATCTTATTACACAAACACACGGCCCGGCCCTAGTTTGCCTTTAGCTGATCTCTCTTCTACACATTTTTGGGCATAAAGTCGTAGCAGCAGCTTCTAAACATCCTTTTGAGAGCGTTAGTTCATTTTTCAAAGGTTTGGAACTGATTTTAAATGCTGTCATTTACAACATGCACCTTTAAGTTTATTTTTTGTTAAATGTAATGTCCACTAAACTTTTCAGAAAAGACGCCACACGTGATCCAGATGTTGTCCAGAGGTTGGCCTGCTCCCTCTCTCCTCCTGGGTGTTGCTAAGCGGTGCTGCTCGGTGATGGAGGCATGCTGCTCTCTCTGCTTCGGTGCTGCTGCAGCTGCTCTTCGTGGCCCGGGGTGTTGCGGTGCTGCTGCCGGCGCGGCGTGTGCCGATGCGGGAGCGTCAGGGTGCAGCAGGAGACTCCCACCGTGGGCTCGGGCAGGTCCTCGGCCATACACCACCTGTCTGTGGTCGGGTCGTACCTCTGCACGGCCGCCTTGTAGCGCTTCTCCGCCTCATTCCAGCCACCCAGCAGGTACAGCTTGTCGGCCAGCGGGGACAGGCCGGCGGTGCTCACGCCGAGGGGCAGTGGAGCAGCCCGGCTCCATGCGCCACTCTCTGGAGAGTAGACCTCCACTGAGAGCACATCCACCCGCTCCCCACTGGGCCCCAGTTGGCTTCCTCCCACCACGTACACCTTCCCTCCGAGGGTGGCGGAGCAGTGCCAGCCACGGGGCGTCTCCATGGGAGGCTTCTCGGTCCAGGTGTCGGTCTCCACGTTGTAGCACGCCACGGAGCGGGAGTAGGCGCAGTTGATGTAGCCACCGGTCACCAGGATGTCTCCTGAGGGCAGGGTGGCACTGGCGTGGCAGCAGCGGGGCATCTCCATGGGGGTGCGCATCTGCCAGGTGTTGGAGGAGGGCAGGTAGCTCTCGCTGGTGGCCAGGAGACCTTCCACGTTGCGCCCGCCGATGGCGAACAGGCGGCCGCCGCTGGCAGCCAGGGAGAAGTGGGTGCGGCGCTGACGCATGCTGGCCAGGTGGAGCCAGGTGTTGAAGCGGGGGTCGTATCTGATGGAGGGAAGGGCATATATTGGGCATGTATAACTTTATTCCAGCACAATAATGGCGGGGGCTTTAAACACGTTCACAGATTGTAATCTGCCTAATTATCACTTTAGGTTAGGGACTCATTTACATCATTGGCCACATGAAAGCCACTTTGCTCTTAAGCTTAAGCTGCTGTTGAATGTTTCTCTATGACTTAATTAATTTTGTGTAGTATCAATGGGCAGTGAGGAGGTTTTAATCAGTCGAAAAGCTTTAAAACGTTTTAAAATACAGTTTAAAGTAAAAACAAATCCTAACTCTGTCTAGTGCGCCAGATTGGAGTCTCTGCCAGGCCGATTCTGGGCCCCGGGCCTCATGTTTGACACCCCTGTGTTAGGTTCTTGTCCCACCTGCTGAGGGTGCTGACGGCGTGTTTTGCCTGGTTTCGGGCGTCGTTCTGGTCCTCGCCTCCCGCCACGTACAGGAAGCCGTCCATCACAGCCACGCACTGGTTGAAGCTCTTGGCCGGCAGCTGGGTGAGGTGGCGCCACGCGGCTCCCCCATCACGAGGGTCCCTCCACAGCACCTACACGCCAAGGTCAAAGGTCAGAGGGGTATTTTATGGGGTTGAATCGAACATAAAGACTGCAAAACCAGCAAAGAGAAGAACGTTAATGTGTTCATTCACATAATTTCTGCCCCAAATTTTGCTTTTAAGCTGCCTTTTCCTCCTACGCTTGCGGTGGTTGTGACTGTTGCCTGCAGGCGAGACTCAGGGCTGGAAAAGTTCTGGAACATTTGCTTAATTTTTATTTGCAGCAAACACGTATTCAAATGCTCCAGCTGACAAAGAGAATCAAAGAGAAGTACAAAGTTCAGTGATGATCTAAAGGGGCTGCATCAGTGCTGTCGGGTTAGAAGGACCACAGGTTGCACTGTGTTTCTAAGAACCGGGGAGGGGGGGGGGTTCAGTCTGAGCACCGACCTCACGGCTCAGAGCTCGCTCGGTGAGGGATGGACGCCCTCCGATGGTGAGCAGGGTCTGCTGCCCGGCGCGGACCTGCGTGCGTCGGGACTGCAGGGTGTTCTGCTGGTAGGGCAGCAGGTGGTAGTTCATGGCGTCCACCAGCAGGCGGTGACACTGGGGGTCCAGCATCATGCGGGGCACCGGCTGGATCTGGCTCACCAGCTCGCAGGCCGGGATGGTCTCGAAGCGAATGTGGGACAGAAGCTCTGCGGCGTGAACCTGGCGGGAGGCGTCGAAGTCGAGCCACCTCATGGCGAGCTGGAGGAGGACATCAGGGAACGCGGCAGATTTTAAACACTTGGTGCAAATTTAATTGAATCAGATTTATTACAGATTTATTACCTGATAAGTGATGCTTTAATGCAAAGTATATTTTCATTAAAGGCACTGTGTAGAAGTACACACACATAAACTGCATAAAAACTGTGTTTCAGTGAAGTACTCAGTTACATTCCTGCTGCTCCTCCACACTCTCAGTCACAGAGGAGGGCAGTCGTGTTTCAGGGCAGCTCGTGGCTCAGTGCACACCTACCGACTGATTAATATCTGCTCCATGTGAGCCGGCATGAAAAGCCTTTGACCTCCTGGTTGGTTAAAACTGTGTCCTCTTCCTTAACTTTAATAATTATGTTTCAACTGAAAGCTGCTGTGCTGATTAGAAAAACAGAAGCCATTAAATGAAGTTTTGAAAAGTGGACTCCCCCATCATATGGCAGTGGTTTGGCCCATCGCTCCTTAACTCATATTGGAGATGTTCTTTATGACTTTAAAACATAAGCACACATCTGGCCACAAACACTTCATTTTTTTCAGTATTTCTGATTCAATTTTGCGACTTCAAACACGCCTTTTCCTCATTAATAACAGATTTCTTACGTTAAGTCTCAGTTCTGACTCTGTAATTGTTAAATGTCAGATGATTATTTATCAAAGACACCATCTCAGCCTGATATGACTTTCTGTGGGTCTTCATTGATCTGCAGCTGCCTCACAAAAGCGCGGCACTAATAACTGTGACAATAACTAATAAGTGTGACAATAACTAATAACTCAGGGTCAGGATTAGCGATCTGTGTTTTTTGTGCTAATAAAAGCAGTCCAGATACAGTAGCAGTTTAGCATATCTGCTGAGTTATTCACAGACTCACATATGCTCCAGTTTATAAATAAAAGCACCTCTCAGCTGTTTGTCTATTTGAGTTTGTAATGCAGCTCAATATTAATAAACGGGCTTCCTTCTTGCATACAGTGTGAGTTATATTTGGGGACGTGTGCACACAGCCGACCGGTTTGGATTGATGGGTCTGTGCTGGGCTCTGAACAGCTGGTCCGGGGTCTGTTTTTAGTTCTGGATGTAAATAGTCTCAGGGGGTTGGAGGCGTCAGCAGTCGCCTCAGTCAGGACATGAGACGTGATTATTTTGCTAATTCCTGATAAGAAGCATTTGATTAGAATTGAATGTTACAGCGCAGCGGTGGTTTGTTCCCCTGGCACTGCAGGAAACACCGTTCAATTACAGAAACACAAGACGTTTGACCTCTGACCTGGAAGGCGGTGACCTCTGAAGGCAGCAGCAGTGAGTCGTCCTGCAGGAAGGCAGAGATCTGCTCCAGGGTCAGCTGGGTGAACAGCGGCGTCTCGGCGAACTGCACAAAGTTCTCCAGCACGAAGCGGCGGGCGGCCTCGCACACAGGCAGGAGGCCGTAAGCGGCGGCGATGTTCCAGACGTAGACGCAGGTCTGCACGTTGAGCTCGGCCAGCAGGAAGTCCATGCACATCTTGAGGAGCTGCGGGATCTGCAGGGTGGCGGCGGCAGAGACGGTGCAGCCGATGGTGTAGAGGGACATGTGGACGCGACCCAGGTAGGCGAAGGTGATGACGTTGGCCAGACCTGAGCGCGCAAAGACACAAGTTAAGCACCAGTAGAAGCATTAGAAAATCTTTTTTGTGGTCATTAATGGTTTTTTTTTAAAGATTTTTCCTGTTTTTGGTCAATTAAAATTAGCCTGCAGCACGATTATATAGCTTTATATAGATTTCTAAACTATCATTGCTGTAGTGCTGGTAGATGTCGCGACTGACCGCTGCACCAAGAGGCAGAATAAAGGTCAAAAAGAGACAGAAAATCACAACAATCCCTTAAACAGGCGCATTAAAATGTGCAGTTCCATTAAAACCTTCTCACGTCTTTGTCTGTCTTCCATCAGCTGCTCATTAATCACTTTAACCCACAGAGACAAACGACATTCGTGGTGGTTATGCTTCCAGAGGTCGACATGTGGAAACTAAAGTCCTGTCGGCCTCCTCAACAGCTCTTCAGCATCACTGAGCGGTTGGTGACCTTTGACCCAACATGAACCGCACGTACCCAGAGGCGAGAGGGAGGGGAGCTCCAGACGCTTCATCCCCGGGTCTTTGGCCAGAATCTCCCTGAAGTACTGACTGACCGACGAGATCACCAGTTTGTGCACATCGAAGGCTTTTGTCTTGCAGGCCAGCTCGAGATCGGTGAGGAACCTGAGGAGGAGAAGGTGAAGGCGCATTAGAACAGTGACAGAGAAAAGGGAAGCTGCTGTTGCTGGTTCCTGTGTCAAAGTCTGATGGTTACTGTAACCACCAAATTATAACTGATTATAACGTGAACGTGATGTCAAACTAACTTCTCCTGGCGCATCTTGCTGAGCTCCTCCAGCAGGGCGCTGCCGTGCAGGGGTCGCGTGAGCTCGCTGCCCAGGCCGAGGCCTCTCTCTCCGGGCTTGATGACGGGCGGCGGCAGCGGCAGGTTGATGGCTGTTCAGCTGAGCGATGTCCAGAGCCGCCATCTGCTCGATCTTCTTCACCGCGCTCTCCATCACCACAACACCGTCGCCACGGTTCTCCACTTTCAGCGTAGCTGAGGCGGTCTCCATGGCGACCTGAGCGATGGCTTCCACAGCAGCCTTCTTGGGACGGGAGGCCTTCTTCTTGGGGGACATTGCTTGGCTGCGGATGACGTTTTTTTCTCTGTTTTGGTCAGTCTTTAATAACTGTGATCACTAAATTCACCCACCCAGCGACTCACCTTCACAGTGAAACAAAGCTCTGACTGTAGCTTCGTCACGTTGACTTTAAACACAGCACAGCACCTGAAAGAAGACGGAAACAGTCGAGACTTAATCAGCAGAACGAGACTTTGGACTTTACGTTGATCTCCTGTCTGCTTCCTTTGGGTCTTCGGTTCCTGTTAAATGTGTTATACAAACTCCGGGCTTTAATTGCATCATAGTGACTTCCTGCTGACAGATGAGCATCACTCTGCTAATCTGTGACACAACACAACACAACACACACTGACTGATTGTCAGCACTCAATCCCACTGAGGCTCAAAGAGGACAGTCTCTGTGGGCCTGAAGCTGTGAATGACAGCTGCATGTGTCCTCTGCGAGGCCTTCCAGAAATGAGGCTCGGCTCAGGGTCGAGTTTGTGGTTTATGGCGGCCCTCGGCAGTCACCCACAAAGGAACCGGGGGGGGCACGTGAAGGTCAGACCACACAGTGATCACAGAGAACTACATGACAGATCTAATGTGTAAAGAATCCACCTGTTTGTGGTTTTCACCTTTATTTGGAAGCTTTTGATGAAACTTTCCACGTGATTCAAACAAAATCATTTTTATGTACAGATAAACATTAAGATTTAACTGCAAGTGCAAAGATGAAAGTGTGCAAAAAGGTTGTGCATTTAAACTTTTCAAACCCCAAAAGGTGCACATCCTTCAGCAGAGGAGAAGCTTAAACACCATCAGTCTCATTTGTGGTGCTGGAACATGCGAAGGATTGGGCATGAGCACAGATTTGAGGTGCAGAATCCGTCTCTGTTGCTCTCTGTGCTCACACAGCTACTGAACTACTGAACTATTAGGATAATATTGTGTGTCCTTCTCGCACCGCCCTGAAAAAACAAAACACAGCTTGATGAGCGCTTGAAGCACGAGCAGAAAAACCACTGAAACATCTGAGCTCTTCAAATTCAGGCTTTTGTTATGCTGCACAGACTTAATGGTTACTTTTATTAAAGTTTCAAGTTTCTGGAGCTTCTTTTAGATGTTTTTTTTCCAAACATCAGTACAGATTAATGTCTCTCTGTTATGTCTCTGCCGGATGTGGCCAGAGATCATCTTCAATAATGTCACCTGACAGTAATTTGAATTAACGCTGATGTGACCGCCACCGTTACTGTTTCTGAAACCTGACGCTCTGAAACCTCTCAGCTCATCAAAAAGCCGGCTGGTTAACTTCTAACCTCATGGAAAAAGTATTCCAACACCAGCACCAGCGAAACCAGCACCACCACAGATGTATACACGATTCACTCCCCCTCCCTTAAATAGCACCTTCGGGCTTCCACACATGGACAGGCCACGGGTGGGAGACGGGACAGTCCAGGAGGGAGGAGCAGCTGCAGTTGGTGTCATGTGCAGAGGAGGAGCTCCCGGTTACAAATGGTGCAGGCCGCTTGGGATGTTGCAATCCTTCCTGAAACAGTTCAGGCCCGTTTAGGCTCGTGACATCAGACGCTGCAGAGGGAAACGTCTGGATGTGTGCAGAGCTTCTGTGACTCTTCTTCTCTGCTGGAACTGCAGCGACCAGGACACACACCACCAAATCATCAGCTTCACTTCAATGTGCCCACACACTAAAGCGGTTTCCACGTCTCCTTCATCAGACTGTGGGACAGCCGAACATGCAGCCGTCTCATCAGACATAAATGTATCCATAAAATAATTAACTAATAATCACCAGATTAACCATTTTCTGAAGCATTGTTTTCTGTAGTGTTATTTACAGCACTGTTGCATTTTACTGATATATTTTTTTATTTTCTTTATGTTCACCATTTTATCATCATCATCATCATCATCACCATCACCACGAACATCATCATCATCATCTGATGATTCAGTTCAGTTCAATTTTATTTATACAGCGCCGAATCACAACAAACAGTCGCCTCAAGCTGCTTTATATTGTAGGTAAAGACCCCACAATAATACAGAGGAAACCCAACAGCCAAAACGACCCCCTGTGAGCAGCACGTGGTGACGGTGGGAAGGAAAAACTCCCCTTTAACAGGAAGAGCCTCCAGCAGAAGCAGGCTCAGGGAGGGGCAGTCATCTGCTGAGAGGGGAGGGCAAAGACACACTGTGGATAATCTCTGATTGGAGCAGGCTGCACGCTGCTCGGCCATCGGCCATACAGGGAACCAGACCTCCACCCCCTCCAACCACTGCCATCATCACCACCACCACCATCATCATCATCATCATCATCATCATCATCACCACCATCATCACCATCATCATCACCATCATCATCACCATCATCATCATCATCACCATCATCATCATCATCATCATCACCACCATCATCACCATCATCATCACCATCATCACCATCATCACCATCATCATCATCACCATCATCATCCTCATCATCATCACCATCACCATCATCATCATCATCCTCATCACCATCATCATCCTCATCACCATCATCACCATCATCACCATCACCATCATCATCCATCCTCATCACCATCACCATCATCATCATCATCCTCATCACCATCATCACCATCATCACCATCATCATCACCATCATCACCATCACCATCATCATCACCATCACCATCATCACCATCACCATCACCATTATCATAATCCAAGAAGGTCAGAGTGAAGGAGGAACCTGCAGATGTTTCGCTGGAATGAGGTCTTTGACCTGCTTAACAGGACGCACTGTAAAACAGTCTCAGTCGTCGTCTCACTCATGGATAAAAGGTCTTAAAGTCTGTCATCAGATCAGTGGATATTGATGTGCTTGAAGAAATGTACCAAAGATAAATTGCAAATAAAAAAACAGAAGGACCTGACATTAAGCCCAGTGGGACCCCATGAGAAATCACAGCCTAATGAAACAACAGAGCTTTTTTTAATAACATAAAATCAATATCAGTAATTAAAGAACGCTGTTTGAGTTTGAACCTCGTAACATTAACTGCAGTGAATTACTGTTTTATCTGCTGCAGCTCATTTCTTTTACATTAACATTAAAAAATGTTATTTAATAGACCTTTTGAGGTCAACTGTTTCAGTTGTTAATTTATTTATATTCCCTTCAAAAAGCAACAAGTGCCACCAAAGTGGCTCGCAATTAAAATCATTTAAATCACATAAAATCAGTAAAAACGACACAATAGAGATAAAAACACACACAAATAAAAGCACATACTTTCAAGTGTTGGTGGTGTTGAAGTGTGAAGGGGTCAATACAGTGAAGGTCAGATCTCAACAACAACGACACACATGAAGACAGAAAAATGTCCAACAGTAGAAGTAATAATGTTTGAAAAAGGAAGAAGAAGAAAGAAGAAGAAACAGCATTTATTGTCCCGCAAGAGGAAATTCAGGTGTAACCGCAGCAAAAAATAAAAACAGGACAAGATTAACAAAACTACTACTAATAATAATATTATATACTGTACCGTGCTAATGAATAAGTGCTGATGAATGAGGCGTAACAGACTGACTGAAATAGAAATGCCAATTATAACTATGATCAGAAAAATGTAATCACAGATTTCAACATCACAGAGCGGCAAACCACAGGATTAAACTTAAAGTCCGATGTGTGACTGAATAAGGCTGAAAGAGTCAATAAGGCTTTTAGTGGGGCAACAAACATGGATGCTAAAATCCCCAAGAATTAAAACAGTATCACCATCTGTAAGTGATCAGCATTACCTGTTGGAACAGATGCCAAAATGCAGTACAAGATCCTGTAACTCTTTGGACCCCCCAGCAAAGGTCTTCAGCACAACATCAAATATTGAGCAGGGGTTGGTCGTCATAAACCAGCAGAAAAGGCACATTTTGAAAGACAGCAGATGCAAACAGAACAGGTGAAAGCAGACAGCTGGCTGCAACCAGCAGCGCCATGACACAGGCCAAAAACACATTTTGTTATCTTATGCACTTTAGAGGCGGACTGGCTGTTAGCAAAACTCTTTTCCCACTGTCCTGATGACCAGAACAGCACGTGGTGGATGGCAAGCATTAGTCACTGCTGGTTGTTGAGTGAGGGGCGCTTCGTGTAGTCTGTCTATCGGTCAGCAATGTGACTCCAAAAGGTTTGGATCTGAATTAATGAAACTTTGTGGAAAAAGTCTCTAGAAACATATTATTTCATTTTCAAGATCAAAGGTCAAAGTCACCAAAAATGTAAAAAATCTCTCTAATTTTTAAAATTCATGTCTCAGTGAATTGTTC
>VUQK01020159.1:2032-13484 GCA_015106715.1 Bujurquina vittata
CTCTCTTTTTACAGGAGCAACTTTTAAAAGTCTGCAGACAAAAATGTGTCAAAGGGCCAATCAGATAAAACTAAGCTAGCCCTTTAGCCTATAAACAGTTGCTAATTAAGAAAAAAAAATGCCATTATAGATCAAGCTCCTCAAACAAGTGCAGTTCTGGCTCTGAGTAAAGAGCCTATTACTACTAGGTCAAGGCACAACCCCCAACATGACAAATGTCAAAAGATGGTGCAGAAAATACAGGGCGAAATCAGGCACAGGAATGAAACAAATGAGGGGGAAATAAAAAAGAAGCGACAGAAAAAAAAAAAGCCAACATGTGGTGAGACAGAAAGAGACTCAGGGCGCTCCATGGAGGCCCTTGTGGCATGACTTCCCAGAATGCTCTCTGATAGCGGGCGACTAATGACAGGCAGCGGTGGCCACAGTGAGAGTGAGAGAGCGGGAGCAACCCTCTAAACTGGGACGCCCCTCTCATTAGACCGGTCCACACAGGCCGCACAGCCTGCCCTGCCCGCCGCTAAGGGGGGTGCTGCCTCCAGTCGCATCCATCCATCCATCCAATCATTCATCCAGCCAACACAACTCAGATGATAACAGGCTGGAGTCTGGGCCCGGACACAGCGGGGAGTAATATCACTCTTAAACTGACACAGAGGACTGGGAGGGACGTGCAGCTCAGCGTGACACCACAATGAGAGCAGGGTCATGTTTGTAGAGTCTGTACAAGTGTGCGTGTGCACATGCAAACATGAAATGAGTTGAGCGGCACAGCACTGGTTTCATGTTCCAGACTGCCAGGCTCTGATCAGAGGTTCTGTCTTAATCAGAGCCAGGTGAAGGAGAGACAGGGCGAGGCAAGGAAAAAGAATCTGAATTTAATTATACACAGACACAGAAGTCCTGCTCATATTTCTAATAGATCCTTTTCCCTAATTTTTCCCCTTCCTGGTATAGAGACTAAGTGGGTACTGATAGATAACTTCAGTATTATACAGCTAAGAATTTTTTTCCTTCATGATTTGAATTTTATCTATGCAGAAAGATTACAACTTCATTTATTTCCTAATATGCATGTGAGTAATGAATTTCATGTTAATATACATCAATTTTATTTACACATTTTTGATCATTTTCTCTTTTTTCCCCCCTCGTAAACAAATTTGTTATGCGTAAACTTAAATAAAAATAATTAAATTCATTATTTTAGCTACATCAGACAATCTTATGTCATGTAAAAGCATCATACTCTTGTACATCAGATGTAACGTAATTAGTAATATCATGAATAAAAGGTAAATGAAAGTTAAAGTCACACTTAAATAGATTTTATTTAATTTAGACACGTTAATACCAACAGTCTTTGAGCCACAGCATGTTGTGACTTTTGTCCATGCAGTTGTGTTAGCGTGTCTTGTTAATACATGTGGTGCAGCATTAGTATGTTCAATCCAGTGAAAGATTAACATACTAGTGAAGTATTAACTATATAATTCCCGGCTGTTTCTCATGTCCAGTGCTACACTCTATCATTTAAAATATAGTTTTTATTGATTCTCATCTTTCCTCAGTTTATGATTTTGGAGTGGTACCCAGCTGATTCTCCAGGTTTGCATGTTTTCCACATAATGCTCTCTCCTGCTCTGCACAGCACCCTGTCATATAATGTCAGATATGAATGGCAAGCATATGGAGAGCATGTGTACCATACAACCAGGCTTAATGACTCAGGAGCTGGAAATAAACTTCCAACTCAGACTGAAGCAAAACAGAACTGCAGAGGAATGGGCTGGAGATGATAAGAGAAGCAAAAGGTTGCACAGTACCAGAAATGGAAATGTAAGCTGCACCTGCATTATGGGATAATTTAAAAGAAAATAACAAAAACAAAACCACTGAAACAGAAGCTACACTTACTGTCACGGATGTTATCAAAGGTCCACTGGTCGTTCTTAAAGAAGGGGTGACATTTTATCTCATCCACTCCCGTGCGGCCCAGACGAACTTTCCTGCACACAGTGACAGGAGCAAGCAGTCAGATGGTGAGCAGAGTCGCCTAAGTGTGAATACACAACACAGTACAGCACACCCCTTTCCTCCTCTCCACCCGCCATCACTAGCATGTCATCCCAAACACATAAGTGGAGTGACCACTCTGCAGTGACCACACTGACCAGCATGGATAACCACAAGACCACTGGTGCACAATGGATATGCCCGAAAACCTTCAGTCCAAGTTCCAAGGAGTAAAGACAGGAGGATCGGATACTAGGAGGGAACATTAAGAAATGCTAGACCTTCCCTCCTTCTCGCTCCCTCACTGAATCTATACACACAATTTCTCTCTTGCCTCATCCCCTCTCCTCCCTCCTCCACCCCTGGGTACAGGGCTAGAGGGGTGCGGCAGTTTGGGCTTGCCACGTGTGGGACATTCCAGATCCAGCCAAGGGGAAGAGAGGGCAGGGGTGGGGAGGAAGAAAAAGAAGGAGAGATTTTAAACCTCGTCGTGAAAAAACTGACATGCAGCCAAATCAGGCTTAAGAGCCATGTCTCAATGCCCAGAAAACTGCGAAAGAGAATTTTACAGATGAAAAGGGAGACTGAAGAAATGGAAAGTGGCACCAAGACAAGGTAGAAGAAGACGTTTACAAATGAAGTGATGAAAAACACATGAAAAAGGAGAGATGAAAAAGGAGAGATGAAAAATTCCAAAAGGAGAGGGTGATTGTGCTTACCGAAGTGATTCAGCACAATGGGGAGACAGTGACAGAGCATGTGGGTTAAGTGGTGAATGCAGTCATTGGTCAGTGTTCAAGATGTGTGTGTGTGTGTGGGTGTATGGTCAGCCGTACACACATGCGATATTCTGTCTGTGGTGAGAGAATAGTGAGTGAGAAGGTAAATAAACTGAGTGAGGAAAAATGAAAGGCTGCTCTGTACTGATTCAGAAAGGGCCTGTGTTTGAGCCGTGTCAGGGGGCGGAGTTACTAATGTAAACAGGAAATGGTTTCTTCCAGGGGGATGGAAAAATAACCAGAGTAATGACCCATTCATCCAGCTTTTACTTTTAGAACCGATTTTACTAAAAATATTAAAGTATCTTAGTCGGCCACATTCTGATTGGTCAGCTGGTTGCAGGATCAAAATGAAAAAAATCTGAAAACTGAAACTCCACATGAAGACATGATGGATCTCAGTCACTTTTTCAGTCACGGGCAGATGTGATTGGGGTTATTGCTTGGTAATTACACGTCAGGCAGGAAATCTGAAGTGCAGGCTCAATCCAGGGAGGCAAAGGATGGTGCTATGAAGGTGTGTATTGAAGGCAAATATTCTATTAAGTATCAAATATTTATTCTTATGCCATAAAAGCCACAAACCAACAATGAATCTAACCTAGTAAACAAATATTATTCATGTATGAAAGGTCTGAAATAGACTCTAATCTAGCAAATCTCCTTTATACTACCAAATTCTTATTAAAAAAAAAAAAAATCACAAAACGTGAGGGTTTATAATTTATAGTTCCATATACAAACCTGTCAGTAAGGAAGGCACAGATCAGATCTTTGGCATTCTGAGACATCTCTATATCATCTGGGAAGACGAGAGAATTCTGGTAGTTCATGATCTTCCCGTAAGTTCCAACAAGGGACTCAGCATAGAAAGGAGTTTCACCTACAAGAAGAGTGAGAGGTCAAACTCTCAAAACACAGATCCAAGAGCAAAAACTGTAAATTCTTACAATGTCTAATATAAAAGGAAATTAAATTTTTGCATTCAAACAGCAAGAAAACCAAACCAAATATATCTATAATATAGTGTATAGTAGACCTCTCATCAAGTGTTTACAACCTCACTTCAAAATCCTGGGCCGAACTGTACTTATAATGGGCACTAAAAACTTGACTGAATGAACATAACTTACCAACTAGCAACTCATAGAGAAATACTCCCACAGACCACCAGTCACACTCCCGGCCGTAGTAACTATCACCACCCTGAGACTGGAGAACCTCAGGGGAGATGTAGTCTGGTGTTCCTACAGCTGTGTCACAGCGCACCATACCTGACTGCAGACAGATTAATACACAACGTAATAAGCAAGAAAGTGATAGTAAACGGTAGGAAACGACTTTACGGCAGAAAGCAGAAATCAGTTGGGTTTTTTTTACCTCTTAAAAATCATACTGTGGATCAATAAACTTATGAAACTAAGTTAAAAATGCAGATTACTGCATTTGCTTTTAGTACAAGCTGTCTATAACCCTCCCTGACTACTCTGAAATACTTCTGTGAGAAGGACATGTTTATAAATATTCAATTTTTAAGACAGCACGTATGAAAACAAATCTTTACAATCGGAATCACAAGTGAAATATGTTTAAAGACTGAAGCTTCTTCTGACTCAACCAGACTGTTTGGACTATGAGACTAGAGAAGAAACTACATGACACATACTGCCTACTGGCAGATATTCAGAGAGCTCAAATGAGTGAAACAAGCTATTATGAAATTGCTGTGGTCAAAAACAAAGGGATCAAAAACACTTCCTGTCCCACAGCAGAGGCGGGACTGCTGCCTTGCTCATGACTGGTTGTTTAGCACATAACTTCTCAGGGCTTTCAAAACAACATGATGTAAGAGGTTCACTTCACTGTCTGAACACCTGGTGGTGCACTGAGGCCCTGAAAAATAAAAATGCCAATTTCCTCCTCTTCCAACTGACTCAGAATGTTCTGGCATGCTTCGTGACAACTATAAACTTGACTTACCGAGTCCATCTTCATGCAGGTGCCAAAGTCAGCCAGTTTGAGGTGTCCGTATTGGTCCAGCAGCATGTTGTCAGGTTTAATGTCGCGGTGGATGAAGCCCATGGAGTGGAGGGCATCCAGCGCCAGCACTACCTCGGCTGTGTAGAAGCGAGCCCATTTCTCAGGGATGTCGTAGTTCATGGTGAGTGTGACTAGGTCTCCTCCAGGCATGAATTCCATCACCATATAGAGGTGGCGATTGTCTTGGAAAGCACAGCATAGCTACGAGACGGTGAACAGTAAGTGTTTAGCATGTTTAAAAGAGATCTATGTATGAATTTTTATCTCAAACTGAATGCTGATATAACGCCAGGTTATTACTCAATATCTAGATCAATATCAGCACGCTTTTGAACCGAGCACTGATAACAACCCGGATGTTCCTTCTCTTTAGCCTGGAGGATGCAGCATCCATGTTTTCCAATAAGAATCAAATTTAAATTTGTCTGCCCACAGAACAATTTTTCCACTTTGCCTTAGTCCATTACAAATGAGCTTTGGCCCAGAGAAGACAGTAACGTTTCTGGACCATGCTTTAGCTTTAACCTGCAAGTGTAGATGGCATGGCAAACTCTGCTTGCAAATTTTACTCAGAGTGATTTCTGGAAGTGTTCCTAAGCCCATGCACTTATTTCAATGACAGAATCATGCCTGTTTATAATGCAGCGCAACCCAAGCGCCCAAAGATGATGGCTAATATTAGATTTGCCCAGATACCCGGATTCTTTTGATGACATCGTGTACTGTAGATAAGATATTCAAAGTCTTGACAATTTAACATTGAGGA
This sequence comes from Bujurquina vittata, assembly GCA_015106715.1. Taxonomy (NCBI): domain Eukaryota; kingdom Metazoa; phylum Chordata; class Actinopteri; order Cichliformes; family Cichlidae; genus Bujurquina; species Bujurquina vittata. Next base: position 7,634 of record VUQK01020159.1, read on the forward strand.
ACATTATTCTGAAATTGTTCTACAATTTTTGGTGCAGTTGTTTGTAGATTGCTGAACCTCTGCCCATCGTCATTTCAGAGAAACTGCTCTTTTTATAGCAAATCATGTTACAGGCCTGTTGCCACTTAACCTAATTAGTTGCAAAATGCTCTTCTGTTTCTTTTTGGTACCACTTATTTTTCCACCCTTTTGTTGCCCCTGTCTCAATGTTTGTAAGATGTGCTACTACCATCAAATTAAAAATGAGACAATATTTTTCATGAAATATTAAAACATTTCAGTTTAAACATTTGATATGTTTTCTATGTTCTATTGTCAATGCAATATGTTGTTAAGAGATTTTAAAATCAATGCATTCTGTTTTTATTTACATTTTCCACAGCGTGCCAAATTTTTCAGGATTGGGGTTAAAGACTTAGCCGGTGAAAATCTGGCTATTGACTAGAAAAAAACTGGTTGAAGGCAGTTGAAACTTATGTTCTCTTTCATGCCTAGACAGTCAATTCCATACTACATCTTATGAACACTTGTAGAAAAAGAAAATGGTGTGCACACCTGGACAACCCAGGGGCTGTTGGAGAAGGCCATGATGTGTCTCTCCTCCCAGAAGAAGGCAGAATCTGACCTTTTGATCATCTCAAATTTGCTGAGCTGCTTCATAGCATAAACCTTCTTAGAGGCCTTGTGACGGACCTTCAGAAAAGGACAAGACAAAAAAGAAAAGAAAAAAAAAGATGTGAGAATGTAAACAGTGATAACTCAAGGACACCAAGGACACGATGGTAAGAAAGTCACAATGACCGAGATAACACGAGCGACACAGCAAAACAGAGACAGAGATGAGAAGCCATAATTACAGGACACACCCAAAGAAAGACATGTTTACACAAGATTTCAAGCACAAACATACCATGTCCCCCATCCACACCCCCATACCAGACTTCACATTCATCTCCCACACACTGAACCTGTCCAGACTTGTGTCTACCCAAGAGACTCAGCAGATACCAGATACTACCAGCACAAGATAAAGACATAAGAAAACTGGGAGTTAGGGAGAGAAAATTTACTGATTACTTTAAACTTAGACTCAGGCATGCTGACAATTTAAAAAAAAAATGAAATCAAGTTGTAAAACTTATACATCTGGTATTTTTAAAGACTGCTACTCCCTCTAGTGGTTTACAGATTTATGATGGCTGTTGAATTTAGGAGCAACTGGAGAAATTCTCCTTTTATATCACTGTGTTGCACTTATACAGAATGCAGTTTAAAATTAAATAGTCCAAGGCTGCAGTCAGACACCCTTTTATTGACCCTCCCCACCCCCTGAACTCACCAGCTGCACTTCTCCATAAGCGCCTTTCCCAATCAACTTGATTTTCTCGAAATCCACCAGCTTCATCTGAAGTTCTTGCAGCTCACTCACCAAATCTTTATCTGCAGATGACACGAATGTTAGGGCAGCAACGCAAAGATCAAGCTTTAACCATTTAAACTGATTTCATTTAAAGTTCTCGTAATCCAGTGGGCATCTACTGTGGTAGTTTGGAAGAAAACACATTCTGTCAAGCCCCAAAAAATAGTTATAATACCAACAGAAAAACAAGTAAATCAGAATACGTTGATGTTTACTCCTAAATCTCTTTTGTGACCTTCTAAAGAAACAGTGCACGTGGTAAATGATCTCATATGGCACAAATCTGATGCTGGACAACAAGGCAACTATTGCAAGCTCTGGAAAGTCACGCTGTTCATCACTAAGACACACAAACACAAAACACGCGTGAGAACTTACATCTGCTCAGAAAGGCCTCTATGTTTTTGTTTTTCCGCAAGGGGGGATAGTTCAAGTCATGAACCAGTGCGCTCATGGAATCCTGAAGGACGGGAAAGAAAAAAATAAGTTTTTATTAGGAAGGAAATATACAGGAAAAAACATTCAGAAATTGTGTTTAGTTTAAAAAAAAAAAAAGATTTATTCTCCTTGTATGAAAGGGTCTTATTTGATGACAGTGTCATCTCCTGAATGAGCTTATATAATAGAAACACAAATATCATCCAACAATGGACATACTCATTAGGCTGGGCTGGAATATTCACTGAAAATCTGATAAATATAATTTCAAATAATTTATTTCATGGTCATTATTTTGTCAAGGCAAATCGTGAAAGTCGGGGAGCTCTCATCTTGTGCTGGCTGATAAAAGCAAACAAAACTAAATGAAGTAAAGGTGGAAATAAGAACACTTCAAAATGTAAACTAAGTGGGGAAACAAAATCAGACTGCTAAACCAAAACAAACACAAAAGAACAATGGAGGTTGGACAGACAGACAAAACATTTCATGCAACAACAAAAATTAGACACGTGACACCGTTTTGCCTGCTAGCCCAAACACATGGACTTTCCATCGCACACCAACACACACACTCCAGTCAAGCATAACTCCACACACAGGGGAGCCGCACTGAAAGCTGGAATCTCAACAGTGTCATTGGTGCTTAAATCGGCAGTGCTGTGTTTCATGTTGAACCAAAACGTGTGCGATCCAAAAGCATCTGGGTGGCAGGGCAGAGCTGGGCGGGGGGTAGAGTGTGGGGGTCATGGTGGGGTGGGGAGGGTCACAATGTATGATGATCTCTGTTCCCTAAAAAACAGGGGTCATGTTGAGTCATCCAGCATGTGAGTGTGTGTGCAGGGGCTGCATCTGGTTGTCTGTTTGTTCTGGGACATATGAGTGGGTGGAAAGGGGGCATGTGGAACAATTCTGCACCTTTAAATAGCAGCGGTGAGGAGAGATCTCCCCCCACCACACATGGGTGGAAATAGACCTGAAGGCTCAGAAGCTATTGTGGGACAGACAGCTTAGGGGCTTGGATTCAAGCTGAGAGCTCGGGGATAGGTGATCATTTTACAAAGGATCAGACTGCGTAACGGTCGTAGTTATGGCGGCACCGAGGGAACTCTCTTTTAAAGAGTTTGAGTGATGGTGATATGCAAATCCAGTCTAACTTTAGCAGGTTCAAGCAGAGTTTCCCTGTAGTCTGTAGCAATGTGTGACTAAAATCCTAAAAAGCTTGTTCAGGCTGCTGCTTCCTGGTATCTGAACTTGTTTTCTGTAAATTCACTGTAAATGACTTCCTGAATATTTTGTCAGTGCATTTGTTTCTAATATAAAAAGGTACACAATAAAAAGACTCATTCAGGGATTTGTTCAGATGTGATCTTAAGTGTTAAAACAAGATTAAAGTGGAAGCCAAGCCCATCTTACCTTGATTTATTAAATCATACAACTTCAAGTATTAAATAAAAAAAGCTGATCATTCCATCTCCTGTTACTGTATGGAACGCAAGGTAATGGATAGCAGCTAAATAAAAAGTTATATTTTATCTTATTTTCAGCTGGGCTTCTCCTACAGGCCCCAAAGATTAGTGTCACCAATTTTAAATAAGAATAAATGCAAAATATGGTCACAGTTTTGAGTTATGGCCGGAAAGATGTTTTTGCAGAGGATTACAATGAACCAGTGACGTTGATCTTCAGCCTTTTTGGATATAAAGTCATCACTTCATCATGTTATCCTATTAGACATTTAAAATATGCCCCCAAAAGTTTATTTTGTGCCCCTTAATTTTTTACTGCTGAACATTTTTGTTACTGTGCACTCTTTAAGTCTGGACACTGTGATACTTTGCGGTGTAAAGCGTTTAAGATTTAAATCTGTAGCCTCTTACTTTAGTTTCAGATTAGCCAGAGACAAAAATGATTAGACTCAGCTTGTTTAACTTTCACTGGAATCTGGACAAATCTGAACATGACCCTGTAGTTTAGTCTTCATTGCTTGTCCTTTCCTTCTACGATAGCGTCTTCCACCAACTTCAGTGTGAGCTGATACCGCCAACAGAACCCAGTAAACAATGGCTTGTTGTTCAGAATGCATCAAAAAGCGAATGGCCCAATCAGATACAGATACACGGTGTCTGATCCATACATGTTTTTAAATTCTTTACTAGGGAGTTGCCACACAGTTGTGATTGCATCGCTGCAAAGGCCATCACTCATTTCATGTAAACAAAAGAAACTGCTTTTTAAAAAAAAATTTCAGTCATGCTTAAGACTGGGAAAAACATATTCACCGGAATACTCGGTATTTGTTATAGGCGTTGACTGCTGTGGCACATCTGACACTGATAACTGCATAGCTCCGAATGCCCTCTGGCATTAACATTAGCATAAAAACTGTGCGCTGGGAGCTTCACAGTATGGGTTTCCATGGAAAGCAGCTCCTTAGGTGCAATGTGTAGGTGGCCCAGTACTTCTATCAACATAAAGTACTTCAGACTCATTTTACTGCAAGCAACAATTTCAGCATTTCCAACACATACATGACAATTCTGTTTATGACTGCATTTTTAGTACCTGGTTTGAAATTATTATTATTGTGCTCCCCTGAGGGACTCTTTAAAGAGAGCCTATTATGCTCTTTTCTAACTCCATACTTCTATTCTTGAACAGTACTAGAGTAGACGCTGCGTGATTCACAGTTTAAAATAACCCTTATTTATCCTCTACCGAGCCTTGGGGCAGCTCATCAGTTCCAAGCTCCGTCCAAAAAAACCTGTTTTAGCTCCCCTTCCCTGAAGCCGACTTTCCTCCTGATTGGCTGCTGCCTCACAAATCGGGGAATTTAGCAGCAGATGGGCGGGGCTTATGCACCAAGAGCCAGAGCTGTGTATCTGAGATTACCATGTTAGGGATATTTTTCCTCTCTGACAACAAATAGATCCAAATCTTATTGTACTTTCTGTATAATGACAAGGGATTCTAGTCTCCATTCAATTCTAAAAGTGGAAACAAACAGTCTAAAATGAGGTGTTTAAAGCGGTCTAAAACTTTGGTCACGCTTAATATGAGTATCCACTACCGTGTACATATTTGTTTATACATATATAACGGAAAAAAATGAAAAGATTTAAGTTTTATCATTTAGAATATTTCTGTGATAACTATATTGCCCATGTGTAGTTCTGTTTTCTCAAGCCGATGATAAATGTATACTGCTGGAGCTGACTATGCCTGACTTATTTACAAAAACTCATTACTCATGCCTTTGTCAAAAGTTTGAATATATGCTCATGTCTTGTCATCTAGGCTTTAAATTCTGTGGACATTTAAGGAGTTTTTTTCTGACAACTTGAATAATTTATTGCTCAGTTATTTGCTCCACCACACCAAGCAACTGCGCAACAATTAAATTAGATGTAAATTTATTGACTGACGAACATTGTTTTCAATTATGATTTGGGAATCAAACACATTATTTAGTTCAGTTACTGGAAGCTCACTAGAATTTAGACCTCAAACAGTCAAGTCTAGTAGATCAATCAATAAGCTGATCAAGAGAAATGTCTTTAACAGCTTACCTGAACAAAATTATTGCCGGTTGCTACAATGACTAATCCAACAAAACCATTAATGCTGATGTACTAGATAACATTATTTTCTTAAAGGGTAAATTTTAATGTACAAAAAAAACCCACTTGTGCTTTTGTGTGTACATAAGATGGATAAGTATGGATAAACAGGAAATGGTGATGCGAGAGCACTACAAGTTATCTCCATCTCAATTCCAGGAAGTGACTTCAGCTTCCTGTGCGGTAGCTCCCTGTATTAGGCAGCATGATGTCCACTACAGAGCTGAGCAGCAATAGCTTACTATAGTGATGATTATAAAAAAAAAAAAAATCAAACATGATGATTAGTGAGATTTGGGCTGATGACAGCCACTAAAATGGATTCTCATCACTTTTTGGCCTGATTATGTCATACAGTGACAAAACTTGGGGC
>VUQK01020159.1:32067-43366 GCA_015106715.1 Bujurquina vittata
GTGTTGTTTTGTTTTTTTTTTTCTCCCTCCACCACAATTCTTTTTTGTTGGGGGGGGGGGGGGGGGGGGGGGTAAGCGTATTGCATTGGTCATATATGCAGTAAATGAAGCCTTTGCAAACACGGGCAATTTACTGATTTCATTTCACTAGAAATTGCCCATAGGTGTGCATGTGAGTGTGCATGGTTGTGTCTCTCTCTGTGTTGGCCCTGGACAGGCTGGCGACCTGTACAGGGTTTACCCTACCTCTCGCCCTATGTCAGCTGGGATAGGCTCCAGCCCACCCACCTACCCCCCACCCGACCACTGAACAGGATAAGCGGAAGAGAATGGATGGATATCTTAGTGTGCTTCATTAAGTCTTTTTCCTCACTCTTTTTAATCCATCTGGTGACATCAAAGTTAATCAAAAACTAAACAGAAGCTTACAGTTATTGAAAAAAAATGTAAGTCCTCACCCTCCATCCTATTCTACTTCTCCCTCCAACAGGTGGTCCCCTGGGCTGCTATGGCAGCCAGCAACAACAAAAACAGCACAGACATGACAGGAGGGGGGAACTCCACCTACAACGCTACCACCACCACGGCCACAGACATCTTCGGCAGTCCAAGCAACTCCACCTCCCCTACTGGAGCGGGCGTCTCACTGCACACAGGCGCCTTCTCTTTCCTGATCCCATTCATCGTGGCAGCCTCTCTCCTGCAGAGCTACTGTTGAAGCCCGGAGCCCACAGCCCCCTCTTCTCTGCCTCAACACTCTTCCTCACCTCCCATCCCAATACCCCACGCAGTCCAGCCTCTCTCAGAGACCACAAGACTAACATGGATGGGCTCTACAACCTTCCACGTCCTCCTTAAGTAATGCTAAAAATATGTAAGTCAAGACATTTCTTTTAACAAAGGGGGGTTTAGCCTACAGCTGGAGACCACCATCAAATCCACCTCCTTCCTTCAGCCCCTTGCATGGAATCAGAAGGAACAGTGGTGCATCTGGCTTCCCTTTTGGCTTGCATTTCCTTAGTCATGCCATCACTCATTTTGGAGATGCTCAGGGCTGCGGGTTTTCATGTCACGTGTCTTGATTGAAATGCGGACCACTTGAGTGTACTGCGGTTCTTTTTGTGGCTTCTGATCCACCTTGGCAATCAATATCCGAATGCGTTTTGTTTGTTCAAGGGAAGTTTGGCAGATGCAGTAGGAGGTTTGAGAAAAGTGTGAGCCAGCTGATCTCTTTAGTTGGTTTTGCAAACAAACAAACAAACAAACAAAAAAATGGCTCTTCAGTCTTTTTTTGTTAGAAATGTCATTGAAATGTATGTAGCAAATAAGGTGCTGCAGGATGTGTCAGTTTTGCCTTGTGGTTTTTAAAGAGCAGTGGTCTTTTACAATGAGGGTTTGATTGACACCTTTACGCCCAGGAAATGACTGTATGTGAAACCATATGGGAAGGGTTGATGTTACAGTTCCCCCTTATAGTTTATATTTTGTATAAATGGAAATGTTGTAATGTTTATTAGTTTGCATAAAGAAAATTGAAGAAATGACAATGTACAATAAATTATGAAAAATTATAACTGTAATCGCTTCTTTGATTCCTATTTTGCTTTAAGATCGTAAACTTTCCCGGTGCAAACATCAGTATTGAACTAACTCGACCTAATCCTTTGCTTTTCTCTCCTTCAAATGTGCAGGCCATTTATCATTCCTATCCAGTGTATAGAATTAAAGGGTGTGGTGATATTTTATTCATCATTACTAAGCTGCCAGGCAGTCGAGACAGGCAGCTGCTGAGCTGTAGGCCAGAGATGGACAGCACTCCCTGGTGCCCCTAAAGATCTACTCTGGATTTGTGCCAAAGCAGTACTTACTGACTGGATACAAAACAATATCAGCCCCTATGGTGCTCTAGTGATGAACAACATTTAGACAGATGGATGATGAGTCTTCAATTTTGAGCGTATAAGAGGGAAGGAGGCCATGCAACAGCTGATAGCATGCAGAAACCTGTTATTTTAGTGTGACATTTAAACATAGTATTATTTATATCTTTCAATATCTGGAAGAATAAAGATGATGTCAAAGAGGCCTCCAGGGGAACGCAGTGTCAAATTTGATTATGTACTTAAACAATTTTGGCCTTTGGCTGTCACTTGACACTGTCTAGTCCTGTCTGTGGCCCACGTGCTTAATGCTCAAACAGCTGCAAAGTATAGGATAATATCTGTGGAGGGACACAATCAATTAACTTTAATATGGCTCTCATTGAACCAAAATATCTAATGTATTTGAGAATTTATTTTTCTAAAAAAATGTGTTTTCTTAGGGGAAAAAATGAGCAGACCACTTAAATAAGGTTAAGTAAGGTTTTTCTTTTTTGTGATGTCAGCTGTTCTATAATCACATTTATAACAGCGCATTTAGGGGTGTTTTTTATGTAATTCAATGTAAATCAATCATTATTCTATTTATCCATGTCCTTTTTGTAATGACTTTGTGTTATTCACTGCTAGTCTGGCAAGCAGGCAAGTAAAAGTTTATAAAAGCTAAAAACAAAGGGTTAAAAAAAACATCAAACACATCACAAATGAGCGTGCCCCTGCAATGACAGAGTGGCATGCAGCTCGGAAATGCCTCGGCACCAGTAAAGCCAGCCTCATGACTCATTAGCCCAGCCTATTGTATCTCAGTCCTCTCAGCACTATTAACCTCTCCTCACACTCTGACTCCCCTCCCTTTTAACGTCCCTGTTCCGGATCCATCCATTAAATATCCCCCAACAGTCTAGTCTGCAAATGCAACTTCTCAAAATTAAACGAGGCATTTTTTTCTCTCATGATGCAGCTGAAGTCATGATTTTACAGTGATGTTGAGAAGTACTGTCAGGATTTGATCTGACAGTACTTCTCTCTGTTCATAGTTCCTTTGATTTAAAGCAAAAATGTCTAACTTGGATTCATCGCTCCATAAGACCTGTTAGATTTTCAGTCCAGTTCTTGTGTAATTTGGCACACCTCAGCCTTTTCACCCTGTTTCCCCTCCTTAAGAATGGCTTCTTCACAGACACCCCTCCATTGAGACCATTTCTGATGAGGCTTCAGTGAACACACTTTTGAAGACACGTCTTTCAGATACTGTTCATCCGCTGTAGCTTGTTTCTGCATAAATTCCTCTGTCCTCTACATTTTCTTCACATTTTCTAAGGGCACCCCATGCAAATGAATGAGACACGTTTTCAGGTGATCACTTTTGTTAATGACCTTGTTGATGTTAAATTTTTTCATAGATTTAATTGAAGAAATTCAAACAGAAGATGTGTGACAGGTTGCTGGTAACAAAGTGCCTAAAGATACAATTTAAAAGGGGGTCTTTGCTAAATTGTCTGTTACGTGTTGACACAACACTGGTTCATGCTTGAGTTTGGTGGTCAGGTACAAGGACTGACTGAAAATCTGTGAAAAAGCAGCCAGTGTCCAAAGGAAAACTTTAAAGCCCTCCAGAAAGCCTGGAGAGCTATTGCGCCACACCACTTTAAAAACAACCACAAGAAAGTTTATTGATAAAAAAAATGACAAGAATAGAAATTTTCTAATACTTATGTTGCATTAAAAAAACAATTGAAATTAAAAATTTTGGGGTCTGCCCATCCCATTCATGTAAATCTAATAGTTCTTTAATATTTCAGGAAAATTCAGAACAAAAGTTCATTCAGTCTCAAGGATGGGCTTTCTAGTTTATTATTCATAATTATGACAACATGTTTAATAGGATAAAATTATGTAGTGATGGTATCATATGTGGGCAAAGGATGACTTCATCATTTTGTTCTTGTCATTATACAATTCCATGAGTCAACATAGTATATTGACTATATGACTATATTTCACAACCTTTTGTATCCTTCTATTAAATTAATCCAGTCTTCACTTCATTGTTTTTTCATGAGCTGGGACAGGCTTGGATAAAAACATCACTGGCCTGCTGAGGTATACAACAGCAAGTAAAGGTGGAATTTTTTTACTTTGTTTCACCAAAATCGATTTCTTGCAAAATGTTTTTGGGGCACTTAGGGTAATGACTGAAGCAGAAGCATATTGCACAGTAGTACTCTACTGATTGACAAAAATGTGACTCAGTCAGTGCAGTGTGAACAGATTGGCTGAGTCATTAGAGTCTCAAGTATATTTATGTTCCCTCGACTGCACATCTTTTATTGTTTAACTTTTACTTGTTTAATTGCAGGAACTATACAACTCATATAAAACCCTTCTGATGAGTGAAAAAAACAGTTTCATGTATTATGTCTCGTCCTTCCTTATTATTCTTAATAAACCGGAGTTGCCGCTTCCAATAATATCAAACCACTTTCTACATTACTTTGCTAAAAGTATTTGCTCGTCTGCCTTCACACGCATATGAACTTTAGTGACATAACATTTTTATTCTACAGGGTTTAATATGATGTCGGCCCACTCTGTGCAGCTATAACGCTTCAACTTTTCTGGGAAGGCTTTCCACAAGGTTTAGGCATGTTTATGGGAATTTGCAATCATTATTCTTGAAGTACATCTGTGAGGTCAGACACTGATGTTGGACGCTCGCAGTCTCTGCTCAGGACTCTGTGCAGGCCAGTCGAGTTCTTCCTCACCAAACTCGCTCATCCATGTCTTTATGGACCTGCTTGGGGCACTGGTGTGCAGTCATGTTGGAGAAGGAAAGAGCCATCCCCAAACTGTTCCCACAAAATTGGGAACATGAAATTGTCCAAAATGTCTGGATATGCATTAAGAGTTCTCTGTAGCTTGAAAAAGGCAACTGGACAGCAGATACTACAATGACCTGGATGACTGAGAATCTACACAGACATTAGGAGTTCCTTTCACTGGAACTAAGGGGCCGAGCCCAACTCCTGAAAAATAAACTCCACACCATAATCCCCCCTGCACCAAACTTTGCACTTGGCACAATGCAGTCAGACAAGTACCGTTCCCCTGGTAACTGCCAAACCTTGTCCACTTTGTTATAATACTTCTAACAGTTGACTTTGGGATAGTGGGATATTTAGTAGCGAGGAAATTTCATGACTGGACTTGTTGCAGAGGTAACATCCCATCATGGTATCACGCTGGAACTCACTGAGCTCCTGAGTGACTCATTCTTTCACAAATGTTTGTAGGTGCTTGGTTTTATACACCTGTGGCCATGGAAGTGATTGGAACAACCAAATTCAATGATTTGGATGGATGAGTGAACACTTTTGGCAATATAGTGTGTAGTAAGTAAAGTATGTGATTGCTCTTTCCTGGAAAGACTCTGCAGACACAAGCTATTACCAGCAACATCATCATAATGTAAGCTTTCACCACAAGAATGCCATTAAATTGTGTCAATACAGCAACATAAGATAAAAAAAGTTGAGAAGTGGATCAAATCCTCAAAACAAATATATTTATCAAAAGCCACTAGGAAAGATTACTTTGTGTTGGAGCTATGGCTTTGGTTGTATCACTTTCCTCTGAGCTTTATTGCATTTTTTCTACGCCAGTGCTTAACTCACCGTGTAGTCCTTTAACATACGTTCACCTGTCTCATAGTGTAAGGTGTAACACCCAGCAGATATTTAATCATTGATTAGACTAATGAATTATTCAGATGCCCACCATTGACGCAGGGACAATGTTACACACTATGCTCCACTCCTCGCTGACACGCATGCGCTTCTCTTTCATGCGTCTTTGTTGTGTAGAAGAAACTGATGCCATTATGCTGACCTTTTTTCATGCACTATGTTGCCACCCTGGATCCAAATGTTTGTGTGAATAGTCACGACTGCTCATGAACACGAATAAAAGCACGTGTTTTTTTTACGTTCACGAGGCAATAACTGATATCAGATCCCGTTACTTTCATCATGGGCTCAGCCTGGCTGCCTTGTGTCAGGTTTCAAATACATTTCACAACAAAGGGAGCAAAAATGCAGCTTTTTAGAGGTTCAGTATTTATGACAGATGCAACACCAGTTGGTCAAACGTTCATGTGACTTTCTGTAAGTGAGAATTCAGGTTCTGCTCTTACCGGGAGATTGTTTTTAACCCGCGTATAATACAGTTCACACCTCAGACTAATTTGCAGCTCAGTGTTACACCTGTACAGTCCAGGTTTTGTTCCCGGTGAACAAAATACCACCAAAACGAATTGAGATGTGTGGTGTGTGACTGTGTTTGAAAGGTTTAAGTCAAATCAATTGAGAAAAGTGGCCACACACTGTTCTCACAGCACAGTGCTTTGGTTTCCATAGAACTTGTTGTTGGCTTAAACATTAAAGGGAAAGACATCAGGCAGCAGATGTAGTTAGCTTCAAAACAGGCTTTTGCGGGGAAGATATTAAGAGAAAATAGTGCTGAAGTGAAAGCCTGGTTTCTGAAAATACAAATACAAACTGTATAACAGTACATTATGGTGCATAAATGTAACAGGTAAAAAATATTTACCAGCATATTAGCTGTTAAATTTTGGTCTTCTTGGTAAAAAATGCCTTTAGCTTGTTTTATAATGTGCTACTTGCAAGGCACTAATAATTCAGTGGTCAAATCTTTACCTCTGATAAATTATTTAATTATTTAACCATTATTATCTAAGGTAACCAACTGCAGATCATGACACTATTACAAAGCGTGGAAACAAGTAAATGTGTCAAAACCAAGCATTGTAAACACATGTTTATACCAACTTTGACGTATTCCTTGTCTTTTTTGCTAGATCTAATATGCATGCAGCAGTTTCATGGAGGTAAAATTCTCTGCTGCTCTCCACTGTCTCAGCTCTTCTTTTTTAATTAGCACATTTCTTCTAGAAGGGATTTCACAGCATGATTTCCGAAGTTATGAAGTCGAGGTTGAAAGCTCGTCATGATAAAGCAAAGAGTAACGCTAGTCGGATCCAGTGTGTGTAGATGGTTTAGGAATACAGAAGAACTTTACTCTGGTGAGGAAAAGTACCAGCTGAAATCCTACACCCAATGCAAAGAGCTCACAGATGTGGCGTGCCCTCAAAGCTTCAACAGGTGTGCTTTAAAAAAGAAAACAATTATACAATTTTGCCAAGAACCAGGAATACCATCATAAGCATGAAAAGGAGCATCTGAGGTTTGTGCTTGTGGGACAAGATGATTTATATATATTTACATTTTGCACACCTACTCTTTCAGATTTGTAAAACTTCCATTTCCTGAGTATTAGTTATGAACTCTGAGGTTAACGTCTATTCTCTTTGTTAGTTTTACTCTTGCTGTTGTTCTTGCTCTCAGATTAACTGTATATTTCAAATAGGATGGCCACATTATTAGTGCTAGTGATACTGAAAGCAAAAGGTACATACTGATATGTGTTTAATTCTTTTAAGAAAACAGATACCATACAACATTTATTAGATACGTGACTTCACCTGGTACATCTTATGTAATTGTTTGCAATCTAAATGCTCTGTGGATGTCAGGGCTGTGCCGGTAATATATTGTGCAGCGATTAGATTATTTTGATCCTTTCTCAATTTATTGCTCTTGTACTCTGTTTATGCAAATCGTCTGTTCCTGTCAGCATTTGACTTTCATGACAGGAACAAGTTGTTGTCATTCCTCTCTCTGGGTACATCTTTCTCATCTGACTAGGTGGTTACACACAAATATCAGCCATGATACCGCAGACGTTATATACACCCTCATTTCTTGCCCTTAGCAATTAAATAAAAAGACAAATTACTTTCTAATTTGTCCTGGTTATCATTTGTCTGTTGTAGTATATATACTAATCATGTTCCCATTATTAGATTATAGGCCACAAACAATAAATTAGATGAAACATATTCTGTGACATTTTCTTGCTGCACTATGATCTGTTTGTTTGAACATTCAAATTCCATCCAGTTTCAATAAGGGCTAAAAATACAAGGACAGAGAGATGTAGTCATGGTCAAAGAAATTGCACCTTCTGGCAGTTGTAACATATCATATTTTTACATATCAGGACATAATAAAACATTATCAAATTCTTGCCAAGTCTTAAAATTTGATAAAGAGCACCAAAATATGACATATGATGTCATTATTTATCTGACAAAGATTGCGCCAAAATGCTGATACATTCTGTAAAAGTCAAGTACACCCCATGAGCCAACAGCTGCGGACCCACCTTTAAGCACCAATAGCTTGAAGCAACTGTGTAAATTCTTAATGGCATTATCAGCCTCTCGCATTGTTGTGGAGGAATTTTGGTCCACTCCTCTTTACAGTCTCGCTTCATTTCATTGAGGTTTGCAGGTACTTTTTTATACACAGCTCTCTTAAGGTCCTGCAACAGCATTTCAGTCAGGTTGTGGTCCAGACTTAAACTTGGCCATTTTTCAGCCATTATGTATTTAGATTTGCTGCTGTGCTAGGGATCTTTGTCCTGCTGGATGACCTAGTTTTGGCAAAGTTTCAGCTGTTGGACAGATGTTCTCACATTTGACTCTAGAATACTTCGGTACACAGAGGTGTTCAGAGCTGACTCAGTGATTGCAAGGTGCCGAGATGCTGTGGCTGTAGAACAACCACTGTGCTTGACAGTTGGTGTGAGATGCTTGTGCTGATATGCTGCGTTTGTTTTTCACCAAACATGGTTCTGTACATTGTGGCCAAACATCTCATCAGTCTCAATCATCATTTGGTTTTGTTTGTCATTCTCGTTGTTCCAGGGGCCCTGTGGTTTTTTTAGGTGCAACCTTGCAAACCGAAGCTGTGCTGCCATGTTCTTTTTTACAGAGAAGAGGCTTTCTCCTGGCAACACTTCCAAACAAGACGAGCAAACTGCCAAAACTCCTGTTTTTGTAGAGGTGCTCACACTCGCTGATGTTAAAGTAATCAAGTGCATTTTGATTAGCAGCACCTGCCTGCTACTTACCCTCCTAATTCCCATAGAAGCAGTAAGGGCGTAATTAGTTTTTTACACACTGCTTCTGCATGTTATAAATAAATAATGACATAGTGTAATATATCATGTGTTGCTGTTATGTCCTGATATGAAATATCTTACCAAACAACAAACCCCTGTAATATTTTACACAACAAGCCACAATCCACATTCAAAAACATGGAATGACAAGATTTGTACAGACCAGCATTAGATGATACATGGCTTTTCATGGGGCCTAAATTAATTTCTGTATCTTTCACTTTTGCATCTATGTACAAAACATTACCGATCTATCTAGATCTAATCAATTGTAAACTAATTTCAAAGGGCCACAGGAACAATTTAGTAACATTATGCCCCTGATAGCTTGAAATAGAGGAAGGAAAAGGAAAAAGCAGACAAAAGGCTGCTCATCAGCAGAAAGGTCCTTCTTTCTAGATGGTCAGCTGAACTTTTTCTTTTTTTTTTTTGCAAAGAAGGTTGTTGCTTTGCAGACAACGAGGCTCTGCTTTGCTGTACCAAACCACAACAGAAGTGCATCACTTAGCATAGATGGGAGGCGGATCTTTTTAAGCTACTTGGTGTCTCAGTCTTATTTTCAGTAATCACATGTAGCTCATCAATTAGGTAGATAAAGTGATCCTCTGCTCCTGTCTCACGTTTCAGTGATTCACGTCCAGAGGCTTTGGTTGCTATAGAAACCAAACAATGGAAAGATTTTTGAAACTAGTCCAGTGTGGTAAACGTGCCCTTGCCACCTTGTAGTTGATAGTGATTAGACAAATGTTTCATTGACTAACCTTAAATGCAATCAGACAACAAAAATGAATGTTTCCTCTTCATGTGTGAGTCTTACATGACCTGTTTAACGTAACAGCAGTGAGAGCCCACATAACTAACCTGATTCCACAAGCAAATCAGGTTATCCCAGATTTACACCACAACTGTCCCGGCTGTCAGGGACAGTGGTGGTGTCCCTGCTGGCCACCAAACTCAGAGTGTCCTCCGAGAGGGCCTCTGATCTAACTAACTACATATCTAGGACAAACCACCCTCTCCTCCCTCTGTAACCTCTTGGAAGGACACCTGATGCCGCACGATGACACCTGTTTAGAATAGATTCCACCCTCTGCGCGTGTCAAAAGCAAAGCTATATGAGAAGCCCCAGCCAGAAAGCTGTGATGTACTGTACATAAAATAATCATGTACACAATGAATGCTGAAAAAACTGATAGCTAAGAGAAAGAGAGAGAGAGAGTCAGAGTGTCTCAGTACCATCTGCTCTTCAGACTGCCTCCACTTGTCAGAAACATCTGACAAACTGAAAGCAGAGCACAGATATTATGCACAATGAAAAGTTTGTTTTTTGTGATAAGCTTCCTCTAAAGGAATCTCTTGAAGTGAAACTAAAAATCAAAGCTTTTGTTTTTATTATTTGGCTGTTTGTTTTCAACTGCATAGAGTTGAGAAACCACATACACTATATTGCCAAACGTATTCAGAGGTTTCCAACTTTCTGCAAAGTCAATCACTACAGACCTCCGAACTTCATCTGGCCTTCAGATTAGCTCAAGAACAGCGTGCAGAGAGCTTCATGGAATGAGTTTCCATGACCGAGCAGCTGCGCCCAAACCTTACATCACCAAGCGCAATGCAAAGTGTCGGATGCAGCGGTGTAAAGCACACCGCCACTATGATGCCACTCAAGCTCATATGCATGAGAAGCAGATGAATGAATACTTTTGGCAAAACAGTGTATGCTGTGTCTTCCCTAAAGGTTTTTTTAAGCTGTTTGAATTATGATGCTGATAATTTGGAGAAGACTCTGAAAACTAGTGGTAACAGCTTTTATGTCATTAAATGTAATGAAATTTTCCAGATTTTTCAGTGGCGCCAAAATGTGCCAATTCTTTGTGCCAAAATAGCTTACAGGCTCTCATGAGAGATATTGTGTTATTTCTGATCATTCCTAGATCCAGTCACAAATTCAGATATGTGTCACACAGACAGAAATAGTTCCAAATGCTGTCCATCTTTTTTTTTCCTTTTTTTTTTATTATTGATCTTTGCTTAACTTCATTGTTGTGTGGTAACATTGTGTCACGTCTGGAGTGAGTCACAGCCCTGGCACAGGAAGCAGAAGAAATCAATTTCACAGCTACAATTTGTGAGGCCAAATGGAAATTTTAACAGAAGAGCTGCTGACTTCGCTTCGCTGCTGTTGGCTGAAGTGATGGTGTTAACTTCCCAGGATATTTAATGGATATTTGAACTGCAGTTTATTTTTCTTGTAATATATATATATATATATATATATATATATATATTTTTTTTTTTTTTTTTTTTTTTAATTT